>APFE031619145.1:0-41462 GCA_000404065.3 Pinus taeda | reverse complement strand
GGGGGGGGGGGGGGGGCCTTGGGTTGCGTGCTTGCCTTGTGAAAGCTCTTTTTTTCCTACAAAACAAAAACACAAAACCCAACATGAATATGCAAAGAAAAACGAACCTTACGGCTCGAAGTTAGCTTTACCCAAAAACTAAATATTTTTCTCAATGTTTTTGATTTTCCAAGATCACACTAAGGTGCAGGGAAAAGAGCATACGCATGAGAGAAAAATAACTTCCTTTCTGTTTCTGATTTGCCCAGATCGCACAGAGTCGCAGGGCAAAGAGCATACGCAGAAATGAAAGGTATAGATCCGGTAATAAAAAAGGCTAAATAAATAGAAACCGAAATAACCAGAGAGAAAATAACAGTAAACTACAGATAAACATTGTATACCTCCAGATCTTAAAAATGACGCAGATAGGGCTACCGGAAACCTTTTCGCGTGAAACGAAAGGGGTTCCTCACTGGAACAGATGCTCCGAACACAACAGAGCAGTCCTCTCGGCCCGAAAGCAGTCAGAACAGTAGATCTAGGAAACGACAGCCGCATGCAGTTCTACCGGCTTCAGATTTGGATCACCAACGGACGCGGCCCTCAAATAGCTCTGATACCATGTAAGAATTTACAGGGTAAGTTCCTCAGACAGAACACCAAAAGGACACCGCTCACAAACAGATCACAGATCAATACACCAGTATTTTGACGTGGTTAAAACCCTCAGAGAGGGAAACAGTCCACGGCCTGCGCCAACGTGGCTACTACAGGCAATTTATTAACAAAAGAATGAAAATTTACATAAGCTTCTCTCATGCACGGTTAACCTACAAATGACCCTCCATGCGCTTTAAATAGAATTCATGGACCAATCAGGTGTTAAGCCACGGATCAAGTGTCGGTAATACCGAGGAGAGAATGAACCGTCGGATCACTACAAATCGTGACCGTCAGATTGTAAGTTACAAATGTACATAGTAAAGAAACACACTTTACCTAACTCTATACTAGACCAAGTTATACTTAACTATTCCTATGTGTCGGAATATCCTAACACCACATCCCACTTTGACCAACACTTTGATTGGCTCGTTCTCCCTCATACGAGATCGGTTTGATGAACCATTTACACCTCCACGATAAAGACAACAAGATCTATGCTCTGGTCCTGGTTTGAGCATAATCCAAACTCATTGATTTTCAAGCATTCATAAGCCCTCTTTGTCCTATGTGTCTCTCTGGAGCCACCTAGATCATCTGGGCTCAGTTGGTGGATCAAAATGCATCATCTTAGACTAGGTGGTTTTTGGATTGCTGTCGTTTCATCATGATTGAATTGCAAGAATAAGTACCCTATCATGTCATGGCATGATGATGGAGAAGGATAATAAGGAGGGAAGCATGCCTAAAGACTCTCTTGTAGCTGAACTGACAAGTTGATCAATCAAGAGAAAGTGAAGGGACACAAATCTGTGACCACTATCCAAGTCTAAACATCATTGAAGATTCTGCATCTGCAAGAAATGCGGAGGTGAAGAAAAAGCATCTTTAAGAAGACATCCAACACTTAGCAGCAACAGTGACTTGAAATTGTCACATCATCAAGCAATGCATGTTAGTAGTGTCATTTCATGAGTGGTCATATGCCACATCACTATTGTGGATCATGTAATTGTATTCAAATGTATTATAAAGTGGAAGTCCAAAGGAAACACATGGAATGTAAGGAGTCTTGTAAGTTGAAAAGTCATAAGAAGTCAAACAGTCATGAGGGTAGTCAAAGAGTCACCCTTGGTTATATATACTCCCTCATTTTATGAGCAAAGGAATTTTCACCTTGGCTCCTCCCGGAAGGCATTAGAGAGATCATCTATTTCTTTGAGGAGCGAGGAGTGGCTCCAATGGTCCACTACTAGGGCTAGTGATGTACATTGTAAACATGTGTCTTGGAACTCGTAATAAAAAAAGCCTTCAAGGCCAACACGTTCTTCATGCATGGACTATGAATGTTTGTAAGACTATTCTATGGATGTTTGTATTTCATGTTTGCTTTCACATGTGCTAAGATAGTTGAATTATTTCTATTATTTTAGTACTTATCTTATTGATAATGTGTTGTAATGGTTGTTATTTTTGTCCCATCCTTATGGAATATTCAGCGAGATATTAGACATATTTTTCTTTATTTCTTGTTTGTAAGGACCATTGCATCCATTGCGAACTATTCTGTTGGATGTTAGACGAGCCCTTCTAGTTCATGTGTGTCTCTTCTTGGGTGGTACTATTACCTCTCACTTAGAGGCTCACTTTTATCCCCCCTTTATAGTAGAAGAACCTTGACACAGCTGCAACTGAACACTCACTAGGCACACCTTCTTTCTTTTCGAAGATACCACCACACCCCTCTCTCTTGCTGATAGTTAAAGCCAAGGAAACTCTTTAAGAATTCGGCAACCGAGCCTTTATACTAGATGGGACTCCTACACCAAATGGTGTGAGGTCTAATTGGGACTTCACATCAGGGATATCCCTTGAATGTTGGCGGGTCTAGCACCGTCAACATTTAAGGTGCTAGAAGGAGGGAAACCAATGTTTTATGGCTAATAACCCCACTGACCCAAACATCTCATCTTCTGGTCAAGGAAACAAAATTCATTGCACCTCCCCTACTCGTGCTTCTGGAGTTGGTGCCTCTTATTAGCCCAAGCCTGAATGTGAAATCCCATATGATTAGATTCGAGCCATTCACCCTATAACCCATCAATTTTCAAAAGTTGTTAGATTGATCCCCAGAGTAATTAGTCTTCCACATTCTCTGAAGAAGAACAAGACCACGCTCACAGGGATAGTGCTTTCAAATCTTGAAGACGTGGTTCATGCCAATCTTGACAAATTAGCAGAATCTACAGAAAGGGAATAAGAGCCTCCAGTCTTTCACGGTCATGACAGAGATAACATTGTACTCTCAGAAACTACTTTTTGCGAGTTGCATAGAGAATAGGAAGAGGAAGAAGAGCCATAAGTTTTTGAGAAAGAAGAGGATGACAACGAAGAATAATACATGGCAGGCAAAAATATGGATTAGGTGACTCAAGGCCTGTTACCCACTATTTTGTGGGTGATATACCTAGGAGAAAAAAAAATTCCATGACGGTCCTTAGCCAGCAGTCAACAACCACTTCCAGCCACCAACTAGCTCGATGTGCCATTTCTTCACCACCTAAGCCAACCATGTGGTCCCTCATCCAAATTTCATGACCGTATGTATGAAGGTGGGACTTCCAAACCTAAAGGTATGCCTTGTTATTTGGTAATTGAATATTCTAGTTTATTTATCATGGAAAATTTGGGCATGGATTAATGGGGGGATTTAGCGGAAAGAGTGGTCTAGGTCTACGCTCTTGTCCTCTAGATCTCTTTTGGGATGTTAACATTACACCCTAACCTCGTGGGTTATCTTTCACTGACTTATTTGTTTTAGGGATAATACTACATGGGAAACCATAATTTTGGTTGCGTGGTCTTGCTCCCTGATTCGCATATATTACTCCCCTTCCACTTATTACACCCCCAATCATCTCTCCTCCCACCTGGGTCCACATTCCTCCACTGGGTCCTCATAGGGTCAACCACCCCCTCCCCTTGCCCCACATCTTGGTTCAGGCCAGGAATGATGTCTGATAGTTGATGTAGGTAAAAGAAAAAGAAAAATCATAATTGGCCTCATTCAACAGGAAATTGTACAACAAAATGTAAAACATTGTCGGGACAAAAGAATTTAGCACGTGGGAAAAATCTATGACATAAGCTCTACACCATTCCATGGCCATCACCTTGGTTCCTACACGGCCCTTGATGAGCCTCCTTTATCATTCAAGAGCCCATGCTTGTCCCATCCCCTGGTGGTCGATGAACTACCCCACCTTATAAGGGGGTATCCACTAATATACTTTACACATTAGGCTCTCACTACTTAGAGCCCCGAGTAGTTAACCAAATAAAATCATAAAAAGGAAAAAGGCATATGAAGAAGGGTGGAAAAATCAAGGTCGGGTAACCCATGCACCACAATTGTTCCCTCCTACACATTATTTTCCCAAGTGTTAGCTTCCCTTTTATTAGCTACCCTTGTACTATGGCATGCGACCCAGGTTGCCACCTTTCATTCCCTAATCCATTCCATCATTATGCCACATGCCACCACCATTTGAAGCATGTACCACAGACATACCACCCCTTTTAGAGGTAGAAACCACCTAATAGGATGTCTGGTTAACCCTATTTGGAGCTAGGAAACATTAGCACACGCCAAATCCCATTATGGAAGCGCATGCCATTATGAAGTGTGCACTTGTTATCCATGGTTTATAAACTCTCTTACTTGATTTCTTTAATGACTTGGTGTGCTAGAAGGCATGGAGACGCATTAGATCTTATGCAGGATTGCAGGTGGTTTCCATTTGGGTTTGGTCTCCCTATACGAGGTCCTGACCCCAAAGGTATATATTGGCACATGTAGGGTGTGTGTAGATATCCATGGATCTCCATAGAAACAGATAACACTCCATGGATCCCCACAATAGTTTAGACATTCCTCATGGTTCACTTATTGGATGAGGAAGATGCACCTAATCCATCATGCTCAGTTAGCCCCAGAGTTGCACCATACACTTGGTAGATGATCCAGGACTTGCAATATGATGTGGCATCACCTACACCATCATCCTAGCCCTTGCAGGTGATCTATAGGCATCTTTGATTTGTTTGGAGACCCATGAGGACACTTGTGTGCCCCCACATGTCATTGGGAGCACCACAGGTTATTATAAGGTGCCAACCCCTTGTCCACTAGTTTTGGGAGTTCGGCTACACATTATGGCACATATGGACTCCATTAGGCCTCCTCCAAGCCCCAACAACATGCAATATTCATTATTCAACCTCTAGAGAGGCTTATTATTTTGTTTATGAGCTAGTTTGGTGGGCTTGTCACCAAAAGTTAGTTATTTTGTACATTATTTTATTGTAGGGGCTAATGTAGGCCTAATTAGCTAAATCAAACTAATTAGAAGTGTATGAATACAAGTGATGTGAATTCATTTTACCATCATCACTTGGTTTGACTTGTAGCTCTTTAGAGAACTTCGTTATCCTTCTTGGTGGACGAAATTTTGGAGCATGGAATGAATTTTGATGTTTGGATCATTTTCTCTTGTCTTGGAGCTTCTTGTTGGAAAAAATGTGATGGTTGGATACTCTAATACATGTAATTTAAATTTTAATACTATTCTTTGTTCTATCTTTGTCACATACATCGTTGTTGATATTTCGCTATGCTAGTGCTAATTTGTTGCATCTATTATTGAGAAGTTGTGGAAATTTTGTTTCTAGATAGTGATGCTTCATGTATGGGCCATGTATGATGAGTGAATATTCCTAGGGATATTTCATGGTTGAATTTTATCATGATAAGCCATCTATTTTGCAAAATGAAGTATAAAGTCTTTGAAGCTGCTCGCCTTTGCCCTAGTGTTAAGTGAAGCTACATTTAACACCTCCTTGACCAAGAAAATAAAATATGAATTCATAATCATTCTTGACTCCAATCTCCCCAAAGGATTAGGCACAGGTCTACCATAGGTGATCGCCCTAAAACTTATTTTTCTTCACCTTCTCCTCTTATTTCTAGGTCTAGTCCTCTAGGTACCTAGGGCATCACTTATTGCATGATATATCCATCAAAATACTTTGATTTTTGGTCCACAACTGCATCATTGTGTCCTTAAGAAGCCCTCCAAACTTCATGTAATTTTTATGGTGGGATCTTGAGATATTGCAATCCTTATCTCGAAGAAGAATTATTTCCCTTGGTTTCTCTTAAGCTAGAAACCTCACTTGGATCCTTGCATTTACTTTCATTGAAAATTAATTCCTTGATCCATTTCCCTTCCCTAACTATGCCAAGAATATCATTGGTTGCTAACCTGGGTCAACTTGGTCCCATGTGGTCCCATATCTTATCAAAGTCAATTCTTTAAAAATCACTTGGGAAACCAACTTCCACAAGGATTTTAGGGTTTAGGAAGCTCCTTTACAAGTCACATTCCCTAATCCAATCCCTCACATCCATATTCCCCTATCCTAGAGAACCTTGCACCTTGATTAAGAAGCAAGCAAGTCCCACTCTTGAGTCTCTCCTAGGAAAGGGTCATCGAGATCACTTCACACCCATCTTAGTTGATATATCCTTCATACGGGATTCTCTATATATTGGGTCTCCTCCCATCGATGGAAGTTTGTAAAGAGTAGGAAGATTTAGTTATGGAGACAGTGGACTTTAGCTTCATTGTTTCCCTTAGCCTAGTACCCTTCAAGGATCCCTTTTTAGGACCCCTACTAGTTTTAGCGGTAACATTTTGATGTCATTGTCGGGGACACGAAACATGTGTTTTGTTCCCTGTATGACACATTGACATATCATTATTGGCAATTCCATTGGAAGAATGAAGCCCTAGTTCTTCATTGAATTTTAAGGTCAATGTTTGTAGGGTGAAGCAAGAATTTTTCTAGGCATCTTTAAAATCACCCTAGTGACTCCTACGGAATTTACACGTATACCCAAGGTAGGGTTTCTTTCTTTTATGATTTTCCCACTTTAGACATTGCTAGCGTCCCTGGGAACCCTAATCATGTCACAGAAATGATAGTACATGGGTTACCCATGTTGGATGGTGACCCAAGCTCCGTAATTCACCATGTGGAGATATTTAATGCACATACTTTAAAGGAGAAAGTGGTCGACCAAGATTTGCTTATGTTATTATTCTTTCGTTCTCTCTATGGTCATAACTCATGGTCACAAACCTAGGAGCATCTCATCTATTGAGGAGTTCATTGATGGCTTTCTTAGAAATTTTTAAGTATGCCCCTCATTGAGCATTCAAGAACAAGGCTTCATCGAGCATCATCAAGACCTTGAGAATCTAAGTGATGAATGGGAAGATGAGTCCTTCTTGGCTTCACATGATGAAAAGAATAATTTTGAGAACACATGTGTTGGGAAGGATGAGTCCATGGAAAGTGAAGTTGAGAGTAACCTTACATTTCTCAAGGATATTTCTCGCGATGAATCTCCTTTTGAGAAACTTGAAGAACGTGACCCCATTATCCCCTTGGAATATTACATTGAAGATTACTTCCACGTTGAAAAGGAGAAATGGGAAATTGTTGGTCCTCAATTTGGTTGTGCTCCCATTTATGACACTGACAAGAAATATGAGGTTGAGAGTGGTCTCCCCTTTCTTTCAGGCATTATTTATGATGACATATCCACCAATACCCTTGGGAAGAAGGGTCATTATTTTCCCTTACATGAAAAGGATGATTTTCAAGAGGAAAAACTTGTTGAATATAATACTTCACCCTCCCCTTTGCCATATCCTTTTGTTCATCACTTCAAGTCTTCCACAAGTTGTTCCCTTACCAATTTTCAAATGATCATGAGTTACCATGAGCCCTTCCCCCTTTTGAGTATGGTTTCAAGGAAGAACCCCTCATCGACTATACTTTATCTCCTTTGACACACCCTCAAGATAATGATCAATTTATAATCCCCCCTTTTTGGTATGATCATCATGGGAGACTTACTTATGTTTTTCCATCTCATTCATCTCCCTTGCCTACTAATCATAATCCTATAGAAACCATAAAATATGACACAAATGATAAGGACCATAATGGAAATAATATGCCTGAGGTTGCCATTTATCAAACGTTTATGAGCTTAATCATTGACATCTCTATATTTTGGCTAGAAGAGAGGATATCATGGACTAGATTACATCCTTTTCTTTCCTCTTCTCACGTGATCATCCATGTCTGGGCATTATGTTTTCCTACCTTTCATCGACCTTATCATCCATGTGATTTTTTCCCATTCGCTTTGGCATTTTCTACATGAGTAATCAAATAGGCTGACATATTTATATTGATTTGATGATATGTTGGTTGCACTAGCTTTATGATTGGATTTAGTATTAGTTTTGTACCATATGCATGTTAGGGTAGGATGCATTGCATGTTGATTTTTGCGTTAGAACTAATGACATTATATTTCTCATCATAAATTAGCTACAGTTAGATTAAAATTTGCATATTTTATTTTTCTTTTGATTTTATGGCCTAACACTAAGCATGGGTGATCATTAGACACCATGAAAACATGTTTCCCCATGGGTTTAGTCTTTGATATGTGATCTTATTAAGAATATTAGTTTTTTGTGCTAAGATACTCCTCGGATTAGAAACAAAATGTTATTCATGTGCTTAAGGATTCATGAGTTTTGCAACTGAAAGATGAGTTTTAATGTTAATTTTATGAGCTTTTTAACATAAATAAGAGACTAAACAACAACATAAAAATGTACAGAACATCACCAAAAACACATCACAACAGGAACATGATGATGGAGTTGACCCCTCCTAGGCTACGTCTCCTTGGTCCAACTTCCAATGGCTTGGGCCTCTCTATTATGCTCAAATGTGTAAAACGATGTGTTTACAATTCTCAAATGCTTCTGAAACCTACTCCAATGAATCCAAAATGTCCAAAAATGGCTACTTAGCCTCTTTTTGCTCCCAATTTGGTCGAAAACTAGAGAAGTTATGACCTCTCCTCGTTTTTCCACTATTCGCTCTACATCTTCCCTAAAATCTAGAATCATCCTACAATTTCGCCCCATTTTCCACTAACAGACAACCAAATCTACCGAAATCTAAGCAGATTTGTTGGATGGTTAACTTTACAGCGATGCCTAAAAATCTGAAATTATGGACATATGGGGGGCCATGCTCCCAGGGGCTAGTCCCTGGCTCTGGCCCCCTCCCTCCGACAGTTACAACACAGTTGCGGGATCATTCACATGGGCGAATGACCCAGTGGTTGGGGTTGGTAGTCGAAAGAATGTCAAGGCAGGCGGTTAGTGGACCGTTGGTGTATTGTTTACATGGGGAGCAATTAAGTCTGCTTGACCCCCCATACCTTACGGCATTACCGTTTAAATTAAGTGCACCACCATGTTATATTAAGTGACAACCCATGGGCGTAGTGGTAATGTTGTTTGTTTGTGTGATGGGAGGTCGACGGTTCGACTCCCGCTACCTCTGCCAGGCCTATAGCCAATTTTTGGTGGTCTCCTGGGCTGCCATGTGGTAGCCTCCTGTCGGGCCATGTCTCAGCCTGTGGTTGACCACCTCAAACACAAATAAAAAACCATAAATTTCAACCAATCAGAGGGTGCCACTTGGCACGATCTAACTCGTTGGGAAAACTTTAACCTAGTCAACTGCCACATACCGTACCCAGTCAATGCCACGTCAGCAGTATGGACTGCTGACTGGGCTATCCATTTTTTTTAAAATTTGCCTATTTGACAAAGTGGATAGAACTCATTTCTAGAGTCATATAGTGTCGGTTTCACGCAAAACGAGTTGTACCGAATTCTGGATGACGAGCACTACATGATCATTCAGGTTCCACACCATTTTGATGACTTTGAGTTTTGAGCACCTTATCATTCCTCCCCACTGGAAGCCTTTTGGACCCCAAAAGATCACTTTCAGTTGTCCTATAGGTGAGGGTATAGTTCCCTCACCTTTCTAATCTCTATCCATTTGGCTTTTGAAGAATTTGTTCCCTTAAGCCCCACTCGAAGATAGTCGACACTTCCTCTTTTCAATGTCCTTGTTCTTATATCAAGTATAGTGTCTTGCTGAAGCTCATTAAGGAATTCTAGAGAAAAATCTTCAATAGATGGAATTTGAACGTTCTCTCCTTGATCTTCAATCAAAGGAGGCTCATACAACCTTAAATTCTCAACACTAACAACAACATAAATTTGCATATATGAAGGAAAATCCAACTTGAAGGCATTATTACCAATCTTTTCCAAAATTCTGAATGGACCATATCTAATTGGTTTTGGCTTTTTACATTCTCCTTGGAGCCTTTCCTTGATAATGTGAAGCCAAACTTCATCACCAACTTGGAACTTGTGATCTACATGATGCTCGTCGTGCCTTGGTTTGTACTTGTCTTGGTTCTTTTCACGTTGTTCTTGAACTCTTTGGTGTACTAATTGGATTTATTCAATGAAATTTATTGCTTTGTCTATGTCACTGTGACCATCAATAACAACATCTTTGCCAAAAATGAAATCCAAAGGAGATTTAGGCAAGTATCCCAAACATGCCTCAAATGGCGATGTTTAAGTTGAAGAGTGCTTGGCTCGGTTGTAAGAATGTTGAATATAGTGCAATTGTTCATCCCATAATGTAGGATGCTTGCTACAATACCCACAAAGAAGATGTATCACTATTATGTTCACCACCTCTGTTTGACCATCTGTTTGTGGATGAAAATTTGTACTCTTTTTCAACTTGGTGTCCATGAATCCCCACAAGCTTGACCAAAAATCCCCAACAAAGTGAGAATCACAATCACTAACAATGGATGTGGGCAGTCCAAAATGCACCCATACATTTTGAAAGAATAATTGAGTCGTTTGTTTAGTTGCAACTTGCTTTTACGTGGCATCAAAATACACATTTTTCTTAACCTGTCCACAAAAGTTACATAAAAATAATCATGACCTCTTTTTGACAATGGAAGACCTCCTACAAAATCCATAGAAACAGTCTCCCATGGTCATGAAGGAACTGGAAGTGGTGTGTACAATCCTAACTTCCTATTCCTAGGCTTACTCACTACACATAATGAACATCCTTTAATAAAACATGACACACTTTCAAGCATACAAGGCCAATAACAATACCTCTGTAGATGTGCCATCGTCTTACTTACACTAATATGACCAGCAATAAGAGAAGTATTTGCTTCTCTTATGATGTTAACTCTTTCTCCCTATGGAATACAAAGCTTGCCAAGATGGTACAACAAGTTATCATGCAAATGATAATCCAATTCCTCTACTTGGTTACCTTGACTCAAGCTTGCATAAACATCTTGAAATTCATTGTCTAATTCATATTTCTAAATATAAATTTCATACAAAATAGAATTATGCTTGAGTAAAGTAGTTGCACTAACAATAGACCTAGAAAGCATATCAACGAATTTATTGTAGATACATTTATTATACCTGATTACCAAGTGGAATTGTTGAAGAAAACCCATCCATCGGAAGTGTCTTGATCACTGCAACTTTGATTGTGATTGTAAGTATTGCAATGGTTGATGATCAGTGTGAATGATTGTTTCCTTACCCATCAAGTAGTGTTTCCACTTTTTCACACTTTGCACCAATGCATACAATTCCTTGTCATATGTAGGGTAGTTAATCACTACACCATTAAAAGTTTCTGAATGAAAACAGATAGGCTTACCATGTTGCATGATGACTGTACCCATGGCGTAGTCACTAGCATCAGTCTGAACCTCAAATGATTGTCTCAAGTCTGAAAGTGCAAGTACTAGAGCTGACCTAATCTTTTCTTTCAATGCATCAAAGGCCTTTTGTTGTTTTCCTCCCCACTGAAAAACCTTTTTCACACTTGTCAATGCATGAAAAGGAGTTGCTATAGAAGAAAAATTAGTAATGAATTTCCTCCAATATTGGGTTTCTCCAAAAAAACTTATTACCTCAGTAACTGTCTTGGGCCTTGGCCAATTCAAAATGACATCAACCTTGGAGGGATCTATTTCAACTCACCTCCTCCAACAATATGACCCAAGTAAACTAAAGAAGCTTTTCCAAACTCACACTTTGACATCTTAAGATACAATTGTTCTTTCTTCAAGACATCAAGTACTTTTCTTACATGCATGACATGTTCATCGTGAGATTTACTAAAAATTAATATGTCATCTAATTAGACTATAACAAACTCATCAAGAAATGGCCTCAACACATCATTCATCACATGCATGAACGTAGCAGGAGCATTACATAAACCAAAAGGCATAACTAGCCATTCAAATAAACCTTGTTTTGTTTTGAATGATGTCTTCCAAATGTCTACTTCAGCTATTCTAATTTGATGGTAGCCACTCCTTAAGTCCAACTTAGTAAAATACTTTGCATATTTCAATTTATCAGGTAAATAATATATTCTAGGTAGTGGGTAACAATTATTTACCGTAATTTTGTTCAATGCACGGAAGTCCACACACATGTGCCATGTTTTGTCCTTCTTTGGCACCAAGACAATAGGTGAACCACATGGCAAGGAAGATGGCCTGGCGATCCCTTTATCCAACAACTCTTGAATTTTCTTCTTAATTTCTGCACTTTCCATCACTAACATCTTGTACATGCCAATGTTAGGAAGAGGACAATCTTGCTGCAACTATATCTCATGTTGGATTCCTCTCTTGGGAGGTAATCCCTTGGGTTCCTAAAACATCTAATCATATTGGTTAACTACATCAACCAATTCAGATTTCAATTTTGAACCACAACCTTTAAAAGCTTCATTATCAACATCATTCTTGGGTTTGATCATTAGAAGCACAAAATTATTGCTTGAATTCACTAGTCTTTTCATTTGCCTCGCATTAACAAGTGAAATATTTAGTTTCCTGTTATGAGTTCTCACAATATATTCTACTCCATGTTTGAACAAATGGTATTTGTTTTCATGTCTATGGAAGATATATTTTCTATCAAAGAGGTACGGGCTACCCAAAACTGTGCCACATATGTCTAATGGCACAACAGCAAGCTACACTTCATCTATGAAATTTGCAGTAACGAAAAATTTCAGTTTACACTTTCTAGTAACCTGCAACTGTGCATTGTCACACACCCATCCAAGTGGATATGGTTTATGATGTGGAATGGTTTCCAAGTTTAAAATTTTGACAATGTTTTCAGAAATAATATTGGATTAAGAGCCACTATCGAAAAGTGTATCAAACTTGCTATGTTTTGAGATCACCCTTATGTGAAAAGTTATATCCTCTTCTTTTCATTTGGAGTTTCATTTTGTGAATTTGAAGAACTAGTGCTAGCAATGGATTCTTTTCCTTTCATACCCATGGTTGTAATTTTAGTTTCATCACCCGAATAGGATCCCAAATCTTGTTGAGTGGTTACAATTGTCTTTTGTTTTCCCTTGTTGTTGAATTTTTTTGGTTTCATTTCGGGATGAAGCTTCCAACAATGAGCTTCAATGTGACCCTCTTTGGAACAATGCTTGCATGTTAATTTCTTTCCTTCCTTCTTGATAGATGCATTTTTCTTTCTCTTCCCTTTAAATCCATTTTCTTTTCCTTTACTCTTAAATGACTTTTTACTACCTTCTTCTGGAGTGTTTTTCCCTCTTGGCTCAAGATGAGTGGCTTGCACAAACACATCATCTAGATTATTGGGATTAAACATTAAGATAATATGCCTTAGGTAACTGTGTAAACCCCCTATGTACTTCAGCAACATGTCTTGTGATTAAAAATATACACCTAACATTAAATACCTTTTTCTGAATTCTTGGGTGTAATCTTACACCTTTTGACCTTTAAGCTGTCTAAAGTTCTGCCAATTCATGATGTCTTTCTACATATAAGCTAGAGGGTATAATTGTCTTTTAATTGAAGCAATGAAGTGGACCAATAAATTGAGATATTACCATTTTTTTATCTCCTCTTGTGTCTTTGATTCCCCCCATACTGGTGTTGCACACTCCATTCTCATGGAAGCTAATTGAATCTTTATGTCATCCTCTTGAAGGTTTTGAATTCTGCAATAGACCTCCAACTGACGAATCCAATTATCAAACTTCTTTACATTCACTTCACCACTATACATGGGCAGCTCAAATTTAACATCAAATTTTAGTAAGGGTGATTTACTAGTTCCTTTTGAGGTATGTTGGTGACTATGAGTAAGGGTTGTGTTAGTGGAAGAAGGTGAAGATGTCTATTAAGAAGAAGATGAAGAAGATGGTGGAGAGGGTGGAGGTTTATCTCCATTTCCATTACCTCCTCCTGAAGAACCTTCTCCTTTGGGAGGTTTGGAACCTTCACCTTACAGTCTGGTATTCCTCTCTTCATAGAGGACCTTCACCATCTATCTCATGTCAAAGAAAGGCTTCTTGAAGACATTCTCATCTTCTGTCATGTTTGTAGGTTCTCCTTCATGAGACATGCTCTCTGAAGTTTCAATTGTAGCTTGAGGATGAACTAATGTTGGAGATTGTGGCAATATTTCCCTCCTTCCCCTTGACCCAACTTCAGGGCTTCCAACCATATTCTCTTCTCCTCTTTTGAGTTTTAACCTTGTAAGCATGACATAAACTTACAAACAGTTAAATCCTTCTTGCACAAAGCAAACCTAGTGCTCTAATAGGAAAATGATCTAATTAAGAATATTAGTTTGATGTGCTAAGATCCTCCTCAGATTAGAAACAAAATGCTATTCATGTGCTTAAGGATTCATGAGTTTTTCAAGTGAAAGATGAGTTTTTATGTTAATTTTATGAGAAATTTTAACATAAATAAGATACTAAACATCAACATAAAAATGTACAGAACATCACCAAAAACACATCACAACAGGAACATGATGAAGGAGTTCACCTCTCCTAGGCTACATCTCCTTGGTCCAGCTTCCAATGGCTTGGGCCTCTCTATTATGCTCAAATGTGTAAAATGATGTGTTTACAATGCTCAAATGCTTCTGAAACCTACTCCAATGAGTCCAAAATGTCTAAAAATGGCTACCTAGCCTCTTTTTTCTCCCAATTTGGTCAAAAACTAGAGAAGTTATGACCTCTCCTCGTTTGTCCACTATTCGCTCTACATTTTCCCCAAAATTTGGCATCATCCTACAATTTCGCCCCATTTTCCACTAACGGACCACCAAATCTGCCGAAATCCGGGCAGATTTGTGTTAGGTTGTGTTATATTCTTTTCATGACTAGCCCACGTAGATAACTAGGGGGTTAGAAGGGGGGCGGAGCCCCCACTTTGTTGCACCGATTGCGTAGTGGGGGGAGTCACAGGGATTTTGAGGGGTGCAAGTAACCCCACTCTATGGGGTCCGGGGCAGCAACCCGGAAAATTTGGTTTTGTAGACTATATTAGGTTGGGCGAACCTACCTATGGTATTGTGCATGTTTTTCGCACATGGTTTTTGGACGCAATGGTTTTCAGTCCATGGTATTGGATGCTTTGGCATGCATAAATATGTATTGTAACTTTGAAAGGAACATAATGAAAAATCAAGCTGGTAGTCCTGGTTTTGGGATCCAGGGAAAAATCTCTGTGTGTATGTGTTTTATGTGTTATGCTCTCGCATTGTTTATTTTTTGTGTTTTAGAATTCATATGTAGGTAATTTCTGTACGGGGTTAAAACCTACAATTTGTTGGATGGTTAACTTTGTCGTCGAGGCCTAAAAATTGGAAATTATGGGCATATGGGGGGCCATGTGTCCAGGGGCTAGCCCCTAGCGCTGACCCCCTCCCTCTAGCAGTTACATCACAGTTGTGAGAGAGTTCACATGGGCGGATGACCCAACGGTTACGGTTGGCGGTCAGCAGAGCGGTAAAGCATGGCAGTTAGTGGACCATTGGCATATTGTTCACATGGAGGGTGGTTAAGTCCTCCTGACCCCCCATACCTTACGACATTACCATTTAAATTAAACGTGCCACCATGTTACATTAAGTGAGAACCCGTGGGTGTAATCGTAATGTTGTTTGTTTATGTGATGGGAGGTCGACAATTTTACTCCCGCTGCCTTCGCCCAGTCTATAGCCAATTTTTGGTGGCCCCTTGGGCTACCATGTGGCAGCCTCCTGCTGGGCCACATGTTAGCTTGTAGTTGGCCACCTCACCAACCAATAAAAAACCATAAATTTCAGCCAATCAGAGGGTGCCACTTGGTGCTATCTGACTCGCTGAGAGAACTTTGACCCAGTCAACTGCCACATACCCTACCCAGTTAATGCCACATCAGCAATATGGACTACTGACCAGGCTATCCATTTTTTTAAAATTCACATGTTTGACAAAGTGGACAAAACTCATTTCTAAAGTCATACAGAGTCCTTTTCGCACGAAACGAGTTCCGCCGATTCAAGATGACAAGCACTACACAGTCGTTCAGGTTCCACACCATTTTGACGACTTTGATTTTTGAGCATAATTTTGAGCACTTGATCAATATGTGCATGTAACAGTTGTATGGTAACCAAGATGTTGTTAGTGTTCTCATGACCTCCCATTCAAGTAGCTTTGTCCACTTTTTCGAGAGATCATGTCCTAGTTGGAGGGAGATGTTACCCACCATTTTGTGGGTGATATCCCTAGGAGAAACATTTTCTCCATGATGGTCCTTAGCCGGGAGCCAACAACCCCTAGCAGCCTCCAACTAGGTCGATGTGTCATTTCTCCACCACCTTAGCCAACCATGTGGTCCCTCACCCATCTTTCATGATTGTATGTTTGAAGGTGGGTCTCCCAAACCTAAAGGTATGCCTTTTTATTTGGTAATTGAGTATTCTAGTTTATTTATCATGGAAACTTTGGGCATAGATTAATTGGGGCATTCGGCGAAAAGAGTGGTCTAGGTTTATGCTCTTGTCCCCTAGGTCTCATTTGGGATGTTAACCTTTCACCCTAGTCCCATGGGATCCCTTTTACTAACCTATTGATTTTAGGGATGGTACTACATGGGAAAACCTAATTTTAGTTTCATGGTCCCACTCCCTGATTCACATTTATTACTCCCTTCCACTTATTACACCCCCAATCATCTCTCCTCCCACCTGGGTCCACATTCCTCCACTGGGTCAACATAGGTTCAGCCACCCCCTCCCCTTTCCCTACATCTTGGGTCAAGCCTGGAATGATGCCCGAAGGTTGATGCAACTAAAAGAAAAAGAAAAAGCATAATTGGCCACATTCAACGAGAAATTGTACCACAAAATGTAAAATATGGCCAGGAAAAAAGCATTTAGCACGTGGAAAAAAGCCATGACATGAGCTCCACCCCATTCCATGGCCATCACCTTAGTTCGTGTATGGCCTTGATGAGCCTCCTTTATCATTCAGGAACCCATGATTGTCCCAACCCCCGTGGGTGATGAACTGCCGCACCTTATAAGGGGTTATCCACTGTTATACTTTACACACCATGATCTCAGTACCTAGAGCCTTAAGTAGTCAACCAAATAAAATCATAAAAAGGAAAAAGGCATGTGAAGAAGGGTGGAAAAATCAAGGTCAGGGTAACTCATGCACTACAATTGTTCCCTCCTGCACATTATTTCCCCAAGTGTGGTTTCCATTTTATTAGCTACCCTTGTACAATGGCATGTGATCTAGGTAAACTCATGCACTATGATTGTTCCCTCCTACACATTATTTTCCCAAGTGTGGTTTCCCTTTTATTATCTACCCTTGTACAATGACACATGATCTAGGTTGCCCGCGTTCATTCCCTAATCTATTCCATCATTATGCCACATGCCACCACCATTTGAAGGATGTAGCACAGACATACCATCAACATAGGGAAAGGGCCAGTTCAATTGTCTTGCTTGTTTCTAGCTTCCGTCAAGGATCTAGGTAGATAGGAAAATGTACCTAATCCATCATGCCCAACTAGCCCCAGAGTTGCACCATACACTTGGCAAGTGATCCATGACTTGCATGATGATGTGGCATCACCTACACCATCATCCTAGCCCTTGTAGGCAATCTAAAGGCATCTTCTATTTGTTTGGAGACTCATGAGGACACTTGTGTGCCCCCACATGTCATTTGCAGCACCACAAGTTATTACAAGGGGCCAACCCCTTGTACACTTCTTTTGGGAGTTAAAATACACATTATGGCACATATGGACTCCATTAGGCCTACTCCAAGGCCCAACGACATGCACTATTCATTATTTGACCTCTTGAGAGGCTTATTTTTTTGTTTATGAGCTATTTTGGTGGGCTTGTCACCAAATGTTAGTTATCTTACACATTATTTTATTGTAGGGGCTAATGTAGGCCTAATTAGCTAAATCAAACTCATTAGAAGTGTATAAATACAAGTGAGCATGGAATGAAATTTTGATGTTTGGATCATTTTCTCTTGTCTTGGAGCTTCTTGTTTGGAATTTTTTTTTATGGTTGGATATACTATAATACATGTAAGTGAAATTTTAATAATATTCTTTTCTATATCTTTGTCACATACGTCTTTGCTGGGATTTCACTATTCTAGGGCTAATTTGCTACATCTATTATTGCGAAGTTGTGGAAATCTTATTTCTAGATAGTGATGATTCATGTATGGGCCATGTGTGATGAGTGAATGTTCCTAGGGATATTTCATGGTTGAAATTAATCTTGATAAACCATCTATTTTGAAAAATGAAGTATAAAGTCTTTGAAGTTGCTCTCCTTTTCCCTGGTGCTAAGTGAAGTTACCTTTAAGGCTTCCTTGACCAAGAAAATCACATTCGAATTCATAATCATTCTTGAATCCAATATCCCCAAAGGATTAGGCACTAGTCTACCATAGGTGATCACCCTAAAACTTATCTTTCTTCACCTTCTCCTCTTATTTATAGGTATGGTCCTTTAGGAAACATAGGGCATCACTTATCTCATGATCTAGCCATCCAAATACTTCGATTTTTGGTCCACAACTGCATTGGTCTATCCTCAATAAGCCCTCCAAATTTCATGAAATTCCAACAGTGGGATATTGAGATTTCACAAGCCCTAGCTTGAAGACCAATTATTTACCTTGTGTTACACCGGACAAATCCCTCTTGCGGACAAGAGCGATCTACTAAGATCCTTGACAGAAACTAAAAACAAGCAAGACAACTGAACTAGCCCTTTCCCTAAGTTGAGCTTGTTTGGATTATAAGAATTAAAGCTAATGGATTAGCCTCTTACCTATTTCACGAAATGCTCGATGGAGATCCCTTGTTGTGATTCAATTCAGCTCTTCAATGCTTGATAAGACCTGCAAACATCGACCATAAAAGGATCAAAATAACATGCGATATAATAATCCAAATAAGTTAACCTAATGATCAAGGAGATTAGGAATTGAATTTGCCTTAATAGACAATATAAACAATTGTAAACAATTCATTATTCCAATAAGACAAATCAATGAGAGAAAGTGTTCATTTGTATTAATCAAAGATTAAGAGGAGCCTTACAACCTTTGCCTTGATGTCGTGAGATCCCTCCCAAATGCCTTCAACCTCCAGCTTAATCTCAAACCAATAGCATAAGTTTGTCCTCTCTGAGTTCTAAACTCCTCAATCCCTCTACCCTCTATTTATTTTATAGGCCAAGAGGAAGAAGTTTCAGATCCAAAAGAGGACGATGAGACTCCTTCATTGAGGTATTAGGTTACCATGAGAAAAGGGATTAAGATGCATCATCTGAGGGTTATAGTTTGGATAGTCATCACCTGGAATATTTTAGTTGGGAAATATTCGATCAACTATGTTTCTAGAATGTACTTTTTATTTTTACTTTCTTAAATTCACTTGCGTGGGTTTATAGTGGTAGATAGAGCACAGCTCTGCGCTATTCTCAAAGTTAATTCCAGCAAATGTGTAGAAAACTCTAGAAAAATTAGCACAGGTGGAACTTAACAAGGTGTGACAGTTATTTTCCCCAAATTTCTCATCTACTTCAAGATATTTTGGGTTGTTTAACTTATGAGGGAGTTGGTTCAAACATGTTCACGGATGGTAGAAAGACCCATAAACTGATCAAGTGTCATGGCGACAAATTGACATGTAACAGATTCCCCCCTAAAGTGTGAAGTCCGTAAAATAAGTTTAAAATATTGAAGCGCTTTATCATTCCAAGGATCGGATCAGAGGCAATGGTCGGAAATCTGTAGGGAACATTAAAGGATTATAATGCTAATATGTATCAAAAATCATCTTTGAGGTATCCCATACTTAGAGTAAAGCAAACTCAATGAAAAAGTATGGAAAAACCAAAATCATATAGATGGTAGACACAACATGGACGTGGCCATCTATCTATATAATCATGAATATACAATTTCCTCGCAACCTAAATTGATGTAAATAGATCCAGGGTCTTGATCTCCATCTCTCAATCCACGGTGCGAATCTAACCATGCGATTGAATGTTTCGAAGTCAAACATGGCATAAACCACTTTATTACCAGTCATTGATGTGAACTGCTAACAAGCGCGAGAGAAACAACCAATAATGACAAGGGTTCTCAAGGTACTTCCAGTATAATCTATGAAGTGTGAATAGGTGATCTAAAGTCGAACACTCATAGAATCGTCTTATCAAAGGCCAATGATGAGAACTCGTCGTCGAAAATGAGAAACTTGCCATTGAGGCATGTAGGCTTCAAGGTACTGAAGGTTTCTAGATCAACTTCCTAGATAATAAGCTGAAGTCAATAGGAAGCGACCCGTCGTAGGAAAGCCTACGACACGAAACATGATGTCATGTTTTGAAAATAGTTTGCGCGGATAGAGTCAAGGATGGTCGACATGATTGAAGGCTAGAATTTTCAAAGGGGTTCTGAACTGAGGTTGGACTTCTCTTGAACACATAACGGCACGACAATTGACTTGGAAGCATTTGACTTAACAATAATACCAAAAACCGTGAAGACTTTCAAATGAGGCTCAATTAGTTGTAATACAAATGGATTTCCCAATCCGAACATTAGTGCAAAAGAGTACTGTGTTCAAGAGCGACTTGCTACCTTTTAAAAAATGAAAATGTAAAATTGGCACCTTTTCCCAGTTTCCCCCCACCATCACTGGCAAGTACCTCTTTATTTTTTACAAGCTTGAGGAGGATAACATATGCTTGGACTATAAGATCATCCTTCGGATGAGTCCATCAAAGTATTTTTAATGAACCCTAAGAAGGAATGGTTGGGTCTCATTATGCTTAATGTGGCCTACACTTTGGTTTTTACGAGTCCAGTAAAGGAGTAACTCAATGTCATTTTCTTTTAAGAGTTTTGAAAAAGACACAAAAAGGAAACTCATTCAGATATTTTACCGTAAAAGTTTAACAAAATTGGAGAAACTAAAGCTCAACGTTTTTCAATTTTAGAGAGTTAGAAGAAAAACATAAGTAGACACCATTAGGTTCTTTTTTGTAAGTTTTAGTCTCTAAGTTATGAAAAAGGATAAAATAATACAAGAGAGAACTCTATTGACCATGTTTGGTCGACATATACAATTTTCATAAATAGTCTTAATTTAGACGGTAAAAGGGGTAAACTTATACTGAGTGGATGGTTGTTCATTTACTTTTGCACGTTCGAACAAGCAAGTACTCGGCAATCTTCTCATTTTGAAAGAGTCTGAAAAGGGCTTAAAAGAGGACTCCATGATTTTCGATTTTCGTAATTTTTTAAGAGCATGAAAAGTGATAAAGTCTGCTAAATAGTCAAAATGATTCATCCTCACTTCATAACCTATCTTGCACATGTAAACTCAATAAATTGTCAAACTGCTCAAAAATGTCATTTTCCCTCCCAAAAGTTTAAATATAATATATATATATATATATAATAGATATATTTTAGCTTCAAAAAAAACCTGTAAAAGTGGGAATGGTAAATCATTTTCACCATTTGCATTTTTACCATTTGAGATAAGAGAGAGGAGTTTTTACCACCAGACTTCCAGGACTAATTCTGAGCTAACCAGTGGATGAAATTGCACGCCACTTCTTCCAGGTAGAAGATCTCTCCTTAACTTAGCTTTTCATCTGTTTAAAATTTCATTTTAAGCTTCCATTTATTTTTTTGGGGAAAAATATATTTAAAAATGCTCCCTTGGCCCTACATTGTTTCTTTTCAGTCGAGTCCGCGTAGGCCGATAAAATTTTCCATACAGAAAATCACGACCTGCACATAATTTCACTAGAAAAATCCGTGCAGCTGCACCCTGTCCGTCAAATGACGGTCTCGCAAGCACCATGGGTTTATTTTTAAACAAGTTTTGGGCCAAAAAAACATGATATGGGTTTCCAAAATGATTCTAATCATTTTAAAATGGTCATTTCAAGTCATTTGATTGCTCAAAATGGAGTGGAGGGAAAGAGAGCATGAAGCCAATGATTTCGTAGCTTTGGCAGATCTGACCACCATGCAAACTCTCAGAATTTGTGGCCTTCTGAAATACTGGCTCATTGTTGGGATGAAAGCTTAGGTAGATCTGATGACATGGCTGGTAAGAACCTGGAATGTCCAAGAATAATGTTTTGTAATTGTTGATCATCATGTTACCATTGACATCGATGACATCTATTTCTTGACTGAGTTGTCTCATCGGGGAGTCGAAATTTCATTATTCGGACAGAGGGCAGGAGGAGATACTATTTGTTGAAAATGACAACAAGAAATGCTAAAAATAACACTACTATAAATAGCAGTTCAGGTACCAGTGTTTGACATAGCAGCAAGGAATGAAAAATGGAAGTGTTATAAATATCATTTCTAAAGATAGCAGTTCAGGATAGATTCCTATTTTAGTTAGTCCCTGAACTAAAATAGGGAAGTAAAATTTGAATTTGATAGCAGTTGTTTGTAAATTAATTAATTAATTCATCTTGAGTTAATTAGTTAAGGAAAAATAAACATGAAGTCTATGTGGGGACATGCAATAGTTTCTCCATTAATTGAGGAATTTATCCATCGGTTAAAGAGATAAGGATGAGTTGTAATTAGTTGGCTCAGTTAACGGAGTCAAGTTTAGTTAGATTAATTCAAATAGTTTGTTGAATTAATTGTGAGATCAGTTAGTTAATGGTTGCATGCATGCAACTGTTGCACTTCAGATAACTAAATATTCTCTCATAAATAATTAATGCATGTCAATTCTGAAAGAGATCCAATTGAGATCAGAGGAGGGACAATGTATTATCATTTGGATTAATTTTTCCTATAAAGGAAACTCATCCATGCATAAATATTTATCTCCTTCAAGTTTTTGCAGTTATTTCTGAGCCAAGTGAGCAGTGTGAGGTGGGAATTCACACAAGTGGAAGCACTAGACCCCAGGAAAAACTACGCAAGGAAATAGGAGGCTTGGAGGGTAGAGGAGAAGGTTTGTGAGAAGCCTTTGACTATCTATGAGCAGCAGTTGGATTGCAGAGAGAGTAGGATAGCTTGTGAGCTGATTCTTTTTGTAATATGAACATATTTCCACTTGTATGATAATACAGAGATTGTGGTTTTAGGCTGAGGCTTTCCCCAAGTTATTTCTTCTGTGTTATGTGTGATTGATTTCTCATTCTCAGTTATATGTGTTCTCTTGATATTGCTCAATTCAATTAAGCTTCTGTAAAGTGTTGTAGAAGTAGATCTTGTATTGTGTTTTAGTATATTGCATAATCTTTTGATCTACAGTGGGAATTTCTACATGGTATCAAAGCAAAGGTGATCAAGGTGAAGAACAATATACAAGAAGGAGAAGTTCAAAGTTTGTGGTTCATAAATATAGAAATCGAGTTCTTATCACATCTCAATTTCACCAATGGCATTCAATAGTTTAAGACTCGAGTATGCCCTTGATGGTAGCTCGAATTATATAGCCTGGAAGGATCGCATGGAAGCAGTATTAGAGGATAACTGTCTAAAGGACTTCATTGATCAAGAAGTCCCCAAGCCGACTGATGCTACTCAATTGGCAGAATGGAAAAAATGTGTGGCTAGAGCAAGGAGAATCCTCCTGGAGGGAGTTTGAGACCAATTGTCTCGAGCCTCCATGGGAAGAAGACACTGTTTTCAATGTGGAAAACATTGAAAGATTTATATCAGAACAACAACGATCAGAGGAAGTTGGCGGTAAAAGACAAGCTTCAGAAAATCAAGTGTGAAAAGGGTGGCACGATCTCTACATATTTGAACAAGCTCACCACCTGCAGGGATGAGCTTGGAAGTGTAGGGATCATGACCGCTAATAATGACATGGTGAGTCTTGCACTCCTTGGTCTTCCTAAGAGTTGACATAGCTACCAAGACTCGATAAATGGAAGAGAGAAACTGCCAAATTGGGAATGACTTTGGTTGGATCTGATGCAGGAGGAGATACAGAGAAGCACCAGAGATGGCTCTTCTTCATCCAAGGAAGATGAAGAAAATTGCACCTTAGCAAGTAAGGAAAAGAAAGGGAAGGAGAAGGATTCTCATCCCAAATCCAGTTCTTTCCATGGTGGGAAGAAGTTTGACAAATCGAAAGTGCGATGCTTTCGTTGTGATGAAGTGGGCCATTTTGCTACAAATTTTCCACTAAGGAAAACCAAGAAGGGATCCGTGGAAGGATCAAAAGATGAGGCACTGGCCTCATAATTCAAGTTGGATTTCACACTTTTTTCATGCATGGTTTCATCCATGGTGGGAAGTGGTTGGTTTCTTGATAGTGGAGCTTCTTTCCACATGATCGGCAACAAGCGTTTGTTCATTACCTTGGAGGAGAAAGATCTCCAGATACTCATAGCGATGGGTAATGATGAAAAGTACAGTGTCTTAGGTGTAGGCACGATTGTTTTTCAGAGGGAGCATGGAGCTCGTATTACCTTGACCGATGTCAAATATGTACCAGGATTGAAGAAAAATTTGGTGTCGATCACCATGCTGGAAGACAAGGGCTATATGTAGTCTTTAGTAAGGGAAAGGTTTTCCTTCGACACATCACCACGAGACAGGTGAAGCAGATCGGTTCATGAGTCAAGAACCTGTATGCTCTTGAGGTTCAAGATGTATGCAAAGCCTTGAGGAGCAAGGCAAATGATGGAGACTTGGTGGTTGATAGGGAGAGTACATTACCTCTCAACATGTAGCGCCAGAAGAAGTCTCAGACAATTGTGGAGGAGCCACAATTGGTGAAGCAGCTTCAAGAGGTTGTGGAGCAACCACAACTAGAGAAGTTGAGAGGAGATCGAGTAGAGACATCTACTCATGCCGAGACCTCCAGTAGGGGGAAATTTCAAGCCAAGTGGGCATAGGGATCACATGCATCCATACCTCTAGGTCGGAAGTGGGGCGATGTGGAGTGACAGTCCCAAGAAGGTTGGAATAGGGGCATGATCATTGAGGTACCCAACCTCTTTGATTAGAACTTGCTACGGGAGCCTCGACGAGGAGTAGTAGGACTCGCTGAGTGGGTAGAGATAGATGCGGATGGAACGGCAGAGAGAGCTACAATGCAGGAATCCCAAGATAGTGCAGAGCTAGCAGGCTGCAATAGTGCAAGAGGCACAAGAATGTTGCACCAATGCAGGATGGCACAGAGAGGTGTGCAACGTGCGAGATGCATGGAGTGTTGTAGCAACTCAAAGGTCAGAGAGGGAGCACTTTTCAGTGGAAGATGGAGCTTTAGCATCAAAGGATGTTTCTATCCCAATAGGAAGTTCAGTTGGGAGTTTTTTTTGTTTCTAGAGTTGTTGGAGTAACAACACTTGGAAGAAGTGTTGCATGCAGAACATTCCAAAGATTCAGGATCAGGTTCGAGTTGAATGCCTTTCTTGTTTAGAGGGAGTTTTGAAAATGACAATAAGAAATGATAAAAATAGAAGTGCTAAAAATAGCACTGCTATAAATAGCAGTTCGAGTACCAATGTTGGACATAGCAGCAAGGAATGAAAATGGAAGTGTTATAAATAACATTGATAAAAATAGTAGTTCGAGATAGATTCCTATTTTAGTTAGTCCCTGAACTAAAATAGTCAATTAAAATTCGAATTTGATCTTAGCAACTATTTGTAAATTAATTAACTAATTCATCTTGAGTTAAATAGTTAAGGAAAAATAAACATGAAGTCTATGTGGGGACATGCAATAGTTTCTCCATTAATTGAGGAATTTATCCATCAGTTAAAGAGATAAGGGTGAGTTGTAATATTGAGTTGTAATTAGTTGGCTCAGTTAATAGAGTCAAGTTCAGTTAGATTAATTCAAACAGTTTGTTGAATTAAATGTGAGTTCAGTTAGTTAATGCTTGCATGCATGCAACTAATGCACTTCAGATAACTGAATATTCTCTCATAAATAACTCATGCATGCCAGTTCAGATAGAGACCCAGTTGAGATCAGAGGAAGGACAATGTACTAGGAGTTGGATGAATTTTTACTATAAAGGAAATTCATCCATGCAGAAGGATTTATCTCCTTCGGGTTTGTGCAGTTATTTCTGAGCCAAGTGAACAGCGTGAGGTGGGAATTCACACAAGTGGAAGCATTGACCCTAGGAAAAACTACGCAAGGAAATAGGAGACTTGGAGGGCAGAGGAGAAGGTTTGTGAGAAGCCTTTGATTGTCTATGAGTAGTAGTTGGATTGCAGAGGGAGCAGGATAGCTTGTGCGCTGATTCTTTTTGTAATCTGAACATATTTCCACTTGTATGATAATACAGAGATTGGGGTTTTAGGCTGAGGCTTTCACTGGGTTATTTCTTCTGTGTTATGTGTCATTGATTTCTCATTCTCAGTTATATGTGTTCTCTTGATATTGCTCAATTCGATTAAGCTTCCGTAAAGTGTTGTAGAAGTAGATCTTGTATTGTGTTTTAGTATATTGCATAATCTGTTGATCTACAGTGGGAATTTCTACACTATTGATGGGTATCTACGGTGCTTTTTCAAGGGTGTGCCACCCATGGATGGGATAATTGATATTCAGAGCATCAAGCTCTTGCCCATGAGGACCATTACTTTTACTATATGCAAACTGTATGGCAGCGCTACCCTTCATTTGGCCACATGGGCACATATGCGGACAGCCATGGAATGTTGGGAATCCACGGTGTACAACTAGTGTGAAGTAATGGTGGTGAACATGAAGTGCTAGTTGACTAGATGTAAGAATGAAAATTGAAGAATTTCGGTTATGGTGCCATTCTTGTTGCTTTTTCCCTAGAGAGGAATTCTTATTCTTTGACCACAACAAATTCTAGCAAATGAGGGTGGTCCTAGGGATTTGCGCATGATGAGGTGGGTTGCACTGATGGCACAGCATGGAGATGATGGACCAGTAGTGAGGTATACTGCGAAGATTTTTTACTAGTTAGGCCAACAAATTGTTTTGATTAAGGATTTTCCATATGTCGGGCTAGATTACAGAGGCGATCCTGATATCCCACTTCCAACGTGAACTAAGTGGGGTGATTTAGGTGAGAATTTTGTATTTTGACATATTCCAAAATTTAAATTTTTATGTGTTTTTTGTCTTCAAAGGCTAATTATTTGAAATGCATGTGCAGACATGGGCCCAATCCGACCAGCAAGGCAGAGACGATTTGATAGATGAGGTGAGCACCCTATAACAACTGTGACAGGCAGAGGATATATTGATAGAGCTGGAACACAACCTTGAGAGGTTGACTTAGAATATCCCAGAGACTGGGGAAGACAACATTCCTTGCGCTTATCACAAGCATGTAGTTGGTGTTCCAGGGACCCTTAGACATTTGTTGAATCGAGTTGCTCATGCTATCGGTTACTATCATGAGAATCATCATGCTTAGTTGTTCTAGTTTCTAGGACCACATTTTGATTTTTGGTGTCATCATATTCAGAAAATAAAAGGCCACGGGGTCATATGTCCTTGGATGACATATTTTTATACAAATTCTATTTTAATGAAAAACTACTACTTTTGCCTATTGTTTATCTTGATGAATGTATGAATGAATATTATTTTTAATTTACAAATGTTGCAAATGTCTATTTAACACATTATTCACAAATGAATCTATTAACGTGTTTAAATATCTCGAAATGTGTTTATATTCGATATAATCAAATTGTCTTTCCGTAAGACGGACTCAACAAAATACTCTTAACATTGTTAGACGCCTTATTATATAGACACCGTTTAAATGTAATACCACAAGCTGCAAATCTAACCTAATGATTAAACGTCAGATACCAAATTTGATGGCATCAATTAATAGCTCAATGACTGCACTATATTCCGTTATGTTGTTTGTTGTTTGACCAAGACATATTCCATGAGTAGAGACTAGCCCATCACTGGGTAAATTGATAACCCAGGATGCAGAAGATAAATTCTGAGTGCTACGATTAGTGCCATTAGTAAATCCAATGTAAGTTTGAGAGAATGTCAACATATGCAAATAAAGTGTAAAAATGAGATAAGCAAGAGAGTAGTAGAAAATGTGGAAAACATTAACTATCACACATACTTAAAAAAGGGTGAATAACGTATAGATCTTCACCAAAAATTTATGCATAATATTTCTTTAGGTAAAGACATTTCTAGGCTTTCCCAAAGGAATACCATCGTAATCAATCAGCTCATAGGCTCCTTTAGCTAATACGTTTTTTATGATGTAAGGGTCATGCCACATGGGTTCGAACTTTCCTACGCCTAACTTGTCATGACCTTGATCATAAATGAAGACTAGGTCATCTTTGGAATATGAAAGAGGATTAATGTTTTGATTAAACTGAGCTTTGACACATTTTTTATGAGCCTTGCTAACCAGTGCGACATCGCGGTGATTTTCATCTAAATGTGCTAAATGTACAAAGTGTTCATCATCTGCAGAGGTAGAAGGTAGTAATTCAATGGCTAGCTTTATGGATGGGATTTCACATTCAATGGGTAATACTACTTCCAAACCATAAACAAGTTGGAAAGGAATAAAACCGGTCGATGTTTTTGCAGTAGAACGGTAAGCCCACAATTCTCAAAAGAGCATAGAATGCCAGTTTCCTTTATGAATACCAACTATCCATTTAATCATATTGGTCAAAACTTTATTGACGCCTTCAACCTGCCCATTATCTTGTGGATAGTACGGAGTAGAGCTATCATGGCATAGGTCGAGTTATGCAGATAGTTCAACCATCATAAAGTCACGAAAATGACTACCATGGTCTATAACAATAGCTTGTGCGACACCAAATCAAGCAATCAAATGATTGAAAATGAAAAATGTTGCAGTTTCATCATCGTCTCTATATGTAGGTATCGCCTCAGCCCATTTCATAAAGTAATCGACTGCAAGGATAATATACCCATGCCCCTTGACCAAGTGAGGATTACAGGTGACGAAGTCGATGCCCCATTTGGAAAAAGGACCGATAGCTATGACAGGGTGAAGAGGAGCTAGAGGTGCTCGCATTTTGTGATCGTAGATTTGGCAATTATGCCATTTGCAGACTGTAGTAATGCAATCTTTAAACATTGACGACCAAAAATAACCAGCATGTAATATCTTTTAGGTAGTAGCATACCAAGACATATGATCGCCACACACTCTAAATTGGCAGGCCTTTAATGTTTTTTCTGCCTCTTGGAGATTCAAACAACATCGGAATATAGAACTGATATCGTGACGGTAAAGAGTGTCACCAATAATATTATATTGTTGGGATTAATATTATATTCGATGGCGATTAGTTTTAGATAAATCGGGCCTAAAAGTTTGTGTTTGGAGATATATAATGATATCTCCATACCACAGATCTGACGTACTAATAAGAAAGAGAGATTCGTCAGCAAAATAATATTCTGCTATAGTTTCTATATTAGTACGAGGAAAGTCACACGGTAGTTCGATGAAAATCAAAGATTTCCTTGATTTGGATTTTTCAAATTCCAAAGCAAACTCTTGTAATTTAACTATCTAGTTGGAGTATTTGCCCCCTAGCAATTGTTTAGTGAGAATATACATCATAGGGTTGCAATCTGAAATGACAGTTGTTTTTTGGAGAAGTATAGAGTGACGGAATTGTTGAACAGCTTGTATAGCTGCCAAGGCTAGCTTCTCCACATGTGCATATTTAATCTCGGTTTTAGTGAGATTTCTACTCAAATAGTAAATCACATGTTCGCTACTAGAATCATCCTCTTGGACTAACACCATGCCAATGGTGGCATTGAACGCAGTTAAGTATAGAAAGTAATCTCGATGATAATCGGGTGGATGCAGTAATGGCGCATTAGTCAGTTCATATTTTAATGCATCAAAAGCTTTATTAGAAAGCTCATCCCAAAAAAATGGAATGCCCTTTTTCAACAGTCAAGTAAAACCCTAGGTTAGTTCAGCATAATTGTGGATGAATCTATGCAAAAAGATTGTTTTCCATTGCAAAATTTGGAGTTAAGGCTAGAACGAGCAGGCAAATTCAGAATCGCCTCTACCATGAGGGAGTCGACATGAAAGCCTTATTTCGAAACGATGAAACCTAGAAGCTAACCTGATTGCAAACAAAAAAAAAAATGTGTGGATTTAAGCGAATATTGTAGTGCCTGTACCTAATGAAAATTGCTTTCAAGTGCAATGGGTGATCATGCATTTTCATCGAATGTGTCAGAAGATCATCTAAATAAGGTTGAACAATATGCTTGATATCGTGGAATGCATAAGACATTGCTCGCTAAAAAGTTGCACTAACATTTTTCAATCCAAATGGGAGTTTGAGATAAGAAAAAGTTTCCTATGGGCATATAAATGTGGTTTTTTATTGATCGGTAGGGAGTATGTTTATCTGATTGTAGCCAGAAAATCCATCCATGAATGAAAAATTTCATTCTCGGCATAATCATCGACAATTTCAATATAAGGAGCTGGATAACTATCTTTAGGACAAGCTTTATTACTATCTCGGTAATCAACACATACTCGAATAGTTCCTTGTATTTTATTAACGTGCACAATATTTGATGCCCAATCAGTCAGAGGAATGGTGTAGATGAATCCTGCTTTCAACAATTTTTCAACCTCAATCTTGATAGCGGAAATTTTTCGTGGATTTATAAGATGTAATCGTTGTCTAATGGGCTTAGCATCCGAATAAGTTTTTATTTCATGTACAACTATACTAGGGTCGATTCCTGGCATTTCTTTGTATAACCAGGAAAAGATGTCGCAAAATTTCTAAAATAGGGCTTTGTAAGTTTGAATCTCTTCTAAAGAAAAAGAAGCTCCTATATGAATATTTTCAGTTATCCCGGATTTCACTGAGATATTGGACATTAGGGATCACTAAGGGTCTTAGATGAAAACATAGATGAGAAAGTATTCTCAATTTTGTCAAAGGATAGCAAGAAGATTGAATGATGATGAGTATTGTTCCATGGCATTTCATCTAAGGTCATAACTTCCATAATCCCTTCATCAGTTAAAAAATGTTTGTTAAAAGGGTCAAGCATAGAAATTGGTTCCAAGCATGACAAATGAGAATATTCATCAATAATAATATTCATTCAATTGTCTTCAAATGTCGTTGAGTTGGAAAAGGACTGAATTGCCTCATAGGCTAACTCAAAAGGGTTACGAGGCATCTCATTGCCATATAAGATCATTTCTGATTCTGAAGGTACTTTCCACAGATCTCCTTATTCGAAAGTACTTGATGTAATCATGTTAATCTGGGCATCATTGTGAGGGAAAGTGGGTGGAAGGGATGTGAAAATTCCCATCAAACATGATTCTTTGAGAAGACCAACACCAACTTTTTCATATGGAGTCGTTGATTTTCCAACAAAAGGCACACTACCAAGGAATTAGGGTATGAGGTATAGTAGGATAATTGGTCTACTTTCACCATTCTTCCTTTGTGAAGAAACATGATCATCCTAAAATATGATGAGACTACTGCCTCCATGGCATAAGTCCAACTCCAACCAAGCAAAAGGTTATAGTCAAGTTGAACAACAACCTCAACGTCTATTGTAATTGTTTTGCCCTCTAATTCTATTGGAAAATCATTTAAAAGTCCATACAGATGAAAACCTCTTCCATCAAAGGCTTTCAAAGTCATGGGAGATTAATTTATTGTTGGAGAACCCAAATTTTTCCAATAGACAATGGACATAATACATGTCGATGCTCCTTCATCAATCATTGTTTGGAAAAATTGTCGATTTTAACATGAATTGGTATCTGAAAATCCAGTTGGTGTGGGAGAGACAAGACATAATTTTCGAGATCGAAAACAATCAAATTGGAGTCATGAGGATATATTGCTTCTATGGATGATAATAATAACTTCCTTTGTGCTAGACAAGTCTGCAACACTTCAAGGGCCGACATTGTCGAAGGTGACATAGCCAAATCTTTGACGATGTTATAGTTCTGAGCAGCCCTAGCATGAGGATTAAAGGCTGAATTTCGAACCATAGCCTTAAGAGGCGGACGAATTATCATATCAAGGTTTGGTTTTTCAATATGCAATGGTTCAGAAGAAGGAGGAGTAGGTGTGGAAGTTTGACCAATTGGACTAGAGTCATCTCCATCTTCAACATGACTCTTTGACGTGTAATCTTTGGATCTCGTTGCTACCATAACTTTGGAAGACATCATCATGATATATTTCAATGCGGATGAGGAGGATTGGTCATGAGAAACCATTTTACTCTCTTGGGGAGGAAAAGGATCCTTCAAAATAGCAAGAGTGGGTGAACTTTTGAAAATTTTGGAAACTTCGGCACAATGTGGGCACTCCTTGGTGTAATGATCTTCATCACAAATTAGGCAAGGATACTGAGGTTTCTTATTTTCATCAGATGGTTCATTCTTGTTTTATTTCTCCTTAGAACGAGTGTCTTTTTTAGCTTTGCCTTTTCCATTTTTCTTATTTTCGGATTTCTTACCCTTGCTGGTAGATGATTCTACGGTGTTAATTTCCGAAGTAATTTCGGGAGAAGGATCTTTTTCAGGTGAATCAGATAGAGCCGAAATCTAAGTTTTCTTAGAATTTTTCTTTTTGTTCTTATATTTTTGGCTCACATAACCAATCATGCCATTTGTGGCATGTGATCCTCTAAGGGTTGGATTAGTTTGACCAGGTCAGGGTAAATCTGAGATCTTTTCATACAAAGTACCAGACTGAGTATAAACAAGATCAAGGTATTGAGCACGAGCAATTACTTTCTCTTTAGTTACAACACCTCCTTTGGCCACATCTTCGGTTATTACCAGTAAAAGAGATTTTATGAACCATTTAGCCAAAATCTGGTATGGAATGTAAACTTTAACCAGGCAACGTCTTCATCTCCATTCATGAATGTGATCAGATATATGGGTTGATGTTGACTTCTTTAAAGAAGTTAAAAGTTCGATTCCATTATCATATTGAATGGGCAACTAAAAATGTGTCAAAAATTTTGTAGCAAGGGCATTAGATGTCTTGAAGGAAGCGCGTGACAATTCTACATACCATTTGGTTGCCGAGCCAGTTAAGGTCCGTTGAAAAAGTCATAATCTAATAGAATCATCAATTAATGAGTTGGACATGTACCAAATATGATAGGTAATAACATGGTTGGATGGATCTTCGCCCGACTTACCTTCAAACTTAGGAATATCACTAGGCAACTTAGTAAGAATGGTTAGCCAAAATGGTAAATAAAGAAGTGGATCATTAGTTAGCCGAGAGAGGTCAGGAAAATCCAAAGTTACAATGAAGGGAAACTAGCGGTTAGGATCCTGAGATGGATACTAATAACCCCGAGGGATGAGTCTCGTACTGGGAGGAGGATACCCAAGTTATCCTGAAATAGTCAGAGCAGTTGGAATCTGCATACCTCCTGGATATCCAGGATGAACCATATCGTATTGCAGTTGTATAGGTTATTGAAACATATGACTTGGGTATGGTTGATTCTAAAAAGGGAGACTCTGACCCATTTGACCTTGAACAAATTTTCCTTAAAAGGGTTGATTTTGCAAAGGTTAACCTTGGAGAAATTGAGCTTGAAAAGGTGGATCTTGAACAAACTAACTTAAGTAAACCTTAGAAAGGTTGTCTTTGAAGTGACACTTTCATATATGGGACGTTAGGTTGTATAATAGGTATTTGGGGCATTGACGGAATTGAAGGAATAGATTGAACACCAGATATCTGAGGTAAAGACTAAACAAGGGGTTGCACAATTACTTGTGATATAAGTGAGACGGTTGCCTACGATACTCTTGGAATGGGAGTTTGAGGCAAACCTGAACCTGGGTTTTGAATAGTCGTTGGTATAGCAGATTGTATCAAGGTTTGAGGAGTACTCGAGACAAGATGCTGAAGTGGTTGATGGGTAGGTGTCACTGGATTAACCTGGACAGTTGGTTGGACTTGAAAAGGCATACCTTGAAAAGGTAATTATTGTATAGGTTGTTTAATAGGTTGATACATAGGAACTTGAGAAGCAACTGGAATTGGTTGTTGATTTAATGAAGGGTTCCAGATTGTATTCACTCCAGGGTAAGGCATTCCAACGGTAGGTTGAGGCATAACAGGCTGACCAAAACCGGTTTGCGGCATTTGAGCATAATTAAGATAATTCCCAGCAAGGGGTTGCCTCGTAGCTGTAGGATAAGATCTACCAAAAGGGTGTCATCCGGGTGAAGGATTGGTTTCCCCCCATGTAGGTAATAACCACCTGTTAGGTTGGTTTGTGGATTACCAACATTACCAGAAATCATATTAATAAATTGTTTAGATGTCAAACCTTCATTGGTAGGGTTAATTACACCAATTGACATGTTTGAAGATGAGTTCGAGGAAGAAGCTCTTGATTAAGCTCCCACAAGAGAGTGATATCCAAGTGGTAGAAAACCATCATACAATGTTGACTCCAAAGAAGTAGAAAACATAGATGTGTCTGACGAGGTACTTCTAGAAGCCATCATAGACCAGTCAAAACCTGGTACAGTAGAATAAGGTGTCATGTATTGCAGAATCCCTTGTCCTAAAAAGTTCAAGGGTGTTAAATACGAAGGCTTGAGGTGAAGATATCTACACAAAAGCTCTGAGATATCTGTAGGTTCATTGGTAGAAACGATTGGTTCTTCCTCTTCATCTGAAACAAGTTCTTCAATGGAAATGAGACCAGGAGGGAGACTATCATTAATAATAAGTCTCACATGCAGTGAATGTGGAGGATCTGGAATATGCGTTGTAGCAGGTGTATAAGTTTCAAGCTCAGAAATATCAGACTTAGGTTCATCAATATTTGGTTCAGAAATGGGATTTGTATCTGAAAAGTCTCCAGTATCATATTCAGTTTGAACAAGTTTAGTAATGTGTAAACCAATTCCTTCTGAGTGTGATGATAATTTCTGAGTTTGATCAAATTCATTTTTTGTCACTTCAAGGCCTAGAAAATTAGATGTTATCAGTTTATTAACTTCAATTCCTTTTACATCATAGTCTACAATAGTGGAAGTTTCAATTTCTGTTGCAGTTCCAGATCCTGATGATTTAGATTTTTCAGCTTTTGTCTTTTCTAACTGATTTAGTGTATACTCAAGGGGGTCCCTGAGTATTCTACGTAATTGTCTTGGTAATTTCACCACAATGAAAAATTTTCAATTGATCAATTACACAATATCTAAATTACACATAAAGTCTCTAAAAAGTTAAAAAAAAAAACACACACACACACAGAAAGTAACACGCGCTAAAAATCTAGGAGTTCAAACCATACAAACTGACTCTTCATAGAGATTAATAATTACTACTTGCTAATGAAATCCAATTTCGTAGTGATCAAGGTGAAAATATTTATAGAAATGAGCGTTTGGAACTAATTACCCTGACAACCTGCTTAATGAAACAATCTGGTGTAAGTAACTCTGCTATAAACCATCTCGAGCAAATATTACCCTCCAAAATGTCCAGGTGAGTCTAGTCAATGTTTCTTCGAGGTACAATAGGACCTTCCCTCTGTCGTCACCTTAGGTAGATCCCTAGGATTATAGTCACTAAGTTTACCAAATACAATAATTTTACCTAGGGGGACAGTCGCAGATCGGATGTACACGCAAGGGCCGAGTAACAAGCTCAATCCCCTTGAAGGCTCCTCCATATGATCAATTGGAGGTTTACTTTCAAGTAACCCCAAGTACCTTTCGGTATCGTTGCAATACGTGTAAATCACTATATCTAGGCTAATGAAGTGGGTATGATCACTTCACCAAATTTGACACGATCTTGTGCTTAACTCATGTACAAGAAGAGCTTCTGAGAGCAAAACAGAAATAATTGGATTTTCTCTCCCTAACTCAAGATTCTATTGTTCGTTTGTAGCTTTGGAAAGTTTACTTTCTTCCCTATTCCAAAGCCCTACACTTAAGCTAATGTAGGTGACAAGAGCCCTAAAAAATGTAAAATTCTAGATAAATTTTAATTAGCATTGTATTATTAAGTTGTTCTTTACTCAATAGGTGATGAAGGTGAAACTTATGATGTTATGACATGACTCAAAATCTTAATTCATTCAAAAGTGCAATAGAAACTTTCAAATTCGATGAAATCCTATTTAGAGAAAAGAAAGAGTTTCTTTGATTTTTCGAAATGAAATGCAAAAACTCACAATCTTTCCAATTTTTCTAAAGCAAACAATTTCACTTTAATGTAATGAAAATGCAGGCAACAAACCAAATTCCAGCTTTCCCTAAACATCAAATAAGCCAAAATACTCTTTATCTCTAATCACTCAAAACTTTCAAACACATAGAAATCTATCAAGAGAGTTGGAGAAAACACATTTTTCCCTATGAATGCTTTGACTTAATTATAATAATAGTGTAATTGTGAAAATTTTCCAAGATGAAAGCAACAATTTCCTTTATCAAGCAAAAATGACCACAATTCCTTCACAAAATCACTAGGTCTCAAGAAAACCTATTTTGCAATTCAAAATGAGTTTGACCACAAATAAGCAACAACTAAGGCTTAACTGGTGTATTTGATAGAATAAAATAAGAATATCACAAGCAAAAGGAAAACCTATCTTGTTTTGATCAATCAGCCAATCAGCCAGGAAAAACCCCAAGTAATTTCTTCAAAAATACCTAATTCTCAAAAATCATTAACAAAGCACACAATTGAGTTTAGAAGAGACACAACACAGTCCAAACTAAGATAATGACACTTCTAGAAAAAAAACTTAGGTCTGGGTTGAAGAAAAGCTATATTTTCAAAATTTCTCAAGGCATGCATGGATAAATAGTGGCAAACAGAGCGCATGACTCTATTGCTAAGGAAAAATTGGCACAGAACTATGCGCTGTTAGCAAACAGAAACAACGTGGGGGTAAGAAAACTTAAGAAAAAATAAAAATTTGAAAAATCAGCCACACAGATCTAAAATTTCATTAATTTATAAAGACTCAGGTCTGGATATATCAAAAGAATAAGAAAGAAAAACTAAGGAAAAAGGCGAGAATAGAGACGTTCCCCAGTGGAGTTGCCAATTTGTTACACCGGACAAATCCCTCTTGTTGACAAGAGAGATCTCCCTATATCCTTGATGGAAACTAGAAACAAGCAAGAAAATTGAACTGACCCTTTTCCTAAGTTGAACTTGTTTGGATTATAAGAATTAAAGCTAATGGATGAGCCTCTTACCTATTTCACAAAATTCTCGATGAATATCCCTTGTTGTGATTCGATGCAGCTCTTCTATGCTTGATAAGACTTGCAAACATCAACCATAAAAGGATCAAAAGCACATGCGATATAATAATCCAAACAACTTAACCTAATGATCAAGGAGATTAGGAATTGAATTTTCCTTAATAAACACTATAAACAATTGTAAACCATTCATTATTCCAATAAGACAAATCAATGGGAGAAAGTGTTCATTTGTATTAATCAAAGATTAAGAGGAGCCTTACAACCTTCGCCTTGATGTTGTTAAGTCCCTCCCAAATTCCTTCAATCTCCTCTTTAGATGACAATTTTCCAATCTCAAACCAATAGCATAACTTTGTCCTCTCTAAGTTCTGACCTCCTTAATCCCTCTACCCTCTAGTCATTTTATAGGCCAAGAGGAAGAAGTTTCATATCCAAAAGAGGAGGATGAGACTCCTTCATTAAGGGATTAGGTTACCATCAGAAAATGGATTAAGATGCATCATCTGAGGGTTATAGTTTGGATAGTCATCATCTTGAAGCATTTAGTTGGTAAATATTCGACCAACTATGTTTCTAGAATGTACTTTTTATTTTTATTTTCTTGAATTCATCTGCGTGGATTTATAGTGGCAGATAGAGCACAACTTTGGGCTGTTATCAGAGCTAATTCTAGTGAATGCATGGAAAACTCTAGAAAAATCAGCACAGGTGGAACTTAACAAGGTGTGACAGTTATTTTCCCCAAATTTCTCATCTACTTCAAGATATTTTGGGTTGTTTGGCTTCTGAGGGAGTTGGTTCAAACATGTTCACGGATGGTAAAAAGACCTATAAACTGATCAAGTGTCATGGCAACAAATTGACATGTAACACATTAGCTTCCCTTAGGCTAGAAACCTCACTAGCATCTTTGCATTTCCTTTCATTGAAAATTCATTCCTTGATCCCTTTCCCCTCCCTAATTATGTTGAGCATATCATTGGTTTCTAAACTCCTTCCCCTTGACCTAACCTGGGTCCACTTGGTCCCATGTGGTCCCATATCTTATCAAAGTAAACTCTTCAAAACCCACTTGGGAAACCAAGTTCCACAAGGTTTTAAGGGTTTAGGAAGCTCATGTACAAGTCACATTCCCTAAGCCAGTCCCTCAAATCCATATTCCCCTGTCCTAGAGAACCTTTCACCTTTCTTAAGAAGCAAGAAAGTACCACTCTTGAGTCTCTCCTAGGAAATGGTCATCCAAATCACTTCACACCCATCTTAGTTGATCTATACTTCATAAGTGATTCTCTATATATTGGGTTTCCTCCCATCGGTGAAAATTCGTAAAGAGTAGGAAGTTTTAGCTGTGATGACCGTGGGCTTTAGCTTCATTATTGCCCTTAGCCTAGTAGTAACCCTTCAAGGATCCACTTTTGGAACCCCTGCTAGTTTGAGCGGTAATAGGGCCCACTTGCACTTCTGAGTGTTTTACAAAAGATGCCAAAGCATTCAGAGAATATCTTAACAAAGTATGACCCTGATAAAACAATGAAGGTTGAAGACCATCTAGACAACTTTTACCTACATCTGCAAACACTGAACGTACGTCACAATGATGTCGCATGTAGAATTTTCCCATGTACCTTGGATGGTAGAGCAATTGTATTGTATCATAGCCTTCCTTAGAAATTCACCCAAAATTGGAGGGGGTTTAAGAAGATCTTCCTTGAAAAAATTGTTGATGATAAGACCCCCACCATGTTATTGAAAGAGATGGTCGGTAATCTTAAGATGGATAAAAAAAAGAAAGTGAAGTATTTTAATAAGAGGTTCAACCACATCTTGAATACATTTTCCGAAAACATGAAACCTCATGACTCCATCATAATAGATTACTACACTTCTGCCTTGCCAACAAGTATTGCGCAGTTTGTGAAGCGAACTATGAAACAAACATTAATGGAAAATTATGAAGAGGCTATTGTTATTGAGAAGGAATTGTGTGAAATCAGAGTCATCTTAGATGATGAACCAACAAAAGACTCCAAAGACATGGGTAAGAGGTCTCAAGCCTATGCGAGCAGAGCCAAAGAGAAAGAACCATCTAATCTTGAAAGCTTGACCCGTCTTTTCAAGACCCTGTTGAATGAGATGGAAGAGCTCAAACATAGGTCAAGTGAGACCATCATGAACAACAAACCTCCCAGATTCAACCTATTCAGAAGGATTGCAACTTCTGGCAGTAGCATAAACCAACCAGCAAAGTTTGTTCAAAGCTCCAATGTTGTACTAAATATTGAAAAATTAGGCACAGATCAATAGTTTTCATATCATCAAGAATATCATTCTGTGTAATATATCTGACTTGCAAATATAGGTGAATAGAAATATGCCCAGAAATAACAAGAGAGAAATAGATGAACTTCAAATCTTTATTAATATCAAACCCTTAAGGTAGCGTAACATAATACAATCGCTCCTTAAGGAAGGAGAACACTCAACAAGCCATATGCTTGTCCATACAATATTCCTTGACATCTCTTAGTGGGGAGTCTCTAACCTCTATATAGGTCTCATACATACAATATCATGGGTCATTACCATGGTTCTCTCAATACCATATATCTAATACCATGGGCTTACCATATAACTATGGCCCATCCCATTACTACATTATTCCCTTGGGTACCTCCCTCTATACCCCATACTATCCCCCCTAGGTATACTACATTCCACCCCCCTTAAAGATGTTTCGTCTCTGAAACATAACAGGAACACAAATAATAAGATCTACTCAAAAGAGTAGTCCACTAGTACTATGCACGTGCATCTAGCCATCCAAGAGAAAGGTGAACCCTCGATCTAGCTGGTGCCTCGCTCGCTTGAGATGGAAGTTGGACCTGGCGGCTCTTCTATGTTGATGTATTGTGGGTGGATCGTTGCCCCTCTCTATCTGTTGTGCGGGGCTTGTTGTCCTTGTGGCTAATTTGTTTCCATCGTGTTGGTTGTTTTCTTGTTGGGTGATGTGGGTGGTGATATGCTGAAGTTTTAACCAACGGTGTGTCTTTCTTGAGTGCACCACCTAATGGAGCCTGATTGGTAACTGGTACATGTTGTGGCACCTGCACTTGTTGCTTATCTTCTAGTATTACTTCAACCATGGACTCCTCATCTAATGTATTAGTACCTGTAACATTGTCTGCTTCAACATCCTTGCACTCTACTTGATTATTGATGGAAATATATTGTAATGTAATTTTGTTCGTTTTTATACCAGAGCTTTAGGAATTTCTTCTGCACATTAATATTGATAGTACCAATAGATTCCATCCAAGAGAATCCTAAAACAACATCCACATTATCCATATCTCAAGCATAAAAATCAGAATGCAATACATACTTATCCATAGAAAATCTTCAAGTCTTTATAAATTTGAACATCCTCATTATCAACCTGTGTGTTTTCCATGTGTTTTGCTAGAACTTGCAATTTGTTTATCAAATTAACATTTATAAGATTTTGCTTGCAACTAGGATTTATAGACACAATGATCTTCTTCTTCTGAATACATCCATGAACCTATAATAAGGAGATACCAGTAGAAAATAACTCCACATGTTTCTCATTATCTTTTTTTCCAGCATGAGACCATTTGTCTAACAAGAATTTTTCAAATTCTTCATTGGGTAGGTTTAACCACTTCATTTTGTTAAGTGATTCCCACCATGTGGCCGCCTCATCTTTAAAACTAGCCACTACGAAACATTTCCAATGTTTTGGCCATAATGACTTTTGTCTTTCTAGGAATTCTTCAATAGAAGGACCCTTATTGTTTCTTATAAAAAAATTCTTGCTAGAAGTCATGAAGAGGGTTTTGAAAAAAAATCACTTACTTGGCGAAAATTTAAAATGGCCACAGTTTGGTCAATATTGCTATGAATCCTTATTATGACCTGTTTTCATAAATGGAACGACCATTCTACATTTTCCCATGTGATAGAAATCCTGATCTAGGCACTCTAGAATTTCAAATTTGCATTGTGACAGTCCCGCTGTTACAAAAATTTCTAAAGAAAAAAACATTGATTTTAAATCAGCGATATCTCC
>APFE031619133.1:0-14498 GCA_000404065.3 Pinus taeda | reverse complement strand
TAACTGATCAATAGACTAAGTGATGAGTGGTGTGAATTAGTTATTAATTAATTCACTAATTATTAACTCATAAAGCAGCTGAAGAATACATCAGTTAACTCAGTGCATGGAAGCCGATTCTCAGGATACGCATAAGCTGGAAGCCGATTCTCTGGAGTCTCCGGGCATCACTGTCGAACATCTTCTCTGCTCAGAGCCAGACAGCGTGCGCACTAAACCTGTACAGATGGCGGAGGTAACTATGGTCTCCAACGACTCTTCCCCTTATAATCATCCGGCACCCCCTATTACTGTTGGCTCTTCTGATCATCATTACACTAGCCCGCCATTCTGCTCTCTTGGATATTTATCTGGGGCTCCCTCTGTGCACACTGAGCCTCTTTCCTCTCCCCCCCTTGTCTGCTCCATTCCGGCCCCCTCTCCCACCATTTCCCCGAGTCTACCCTCCTTGCACACCTCCTCCATCTCCGACTTTCTCGCTCATTCCCCCCCATCCCCCCGATATGCCCTCAGATCTAGAAAAAAGGATTGTGGTTATGATGCAATTGGCCTAGACACCGTCTTTGCCCCCTTCCCCCACAAGCATTCTCGGGGGAGACCTTCTCGTATCTCCAAAGCCAGACTTACAGCTAATGCCGAGATTGCCATTAGACGACAGCAAACAATTCCCCGGGCCCTTAGAGCAAAGAATGGCCCTGTTCCCCATCCAACATGAAAGCGCTCTCTTACAACTGTAGGGGCTTTGCTAGCGCCCCAAAAAAACTAGCACTCAGGAGAATGCTCAATACATCTCAGATAGACATTCGTTTTCTACAAGAGACCCTCTGTCCCGCCAACACCCTTGTCCAGTCGCTCACCTCCTGGATGCCTAACTGGACTTTTCATGCCATAGACGCAACAGGACGATCGGGTGGACTAGCTATTGGAATCCACAACAGAGTTGTTTTGATTCGTAACAGTTGGGGCGGCAGAGGATTCATCGGCCTGGACGTATATATACTCTCCATGAATATGGAACTTCACGTCATCAACGTATATGGCCCATGTTCAAACAGGTCAACTTACTGGAGCACGCTCTTGAAATCTGATTTATTGCAGGAGGACAATATTATCCTCGGTGGCGACTTAAACTTCACATTGGGCTTCTGTGAATCATGGGGGCACTCTGCCCAGGTCGACCCTTTCTCGGACACCATTACCGACCTGTTGGAGGCTCACCATTGGATAGACACGCCCACTGCCAAGCTACAACACACCTGGTCCAATAAACGCAGCGGTACCCAGAGCTTAACCAGAAGATTGGATAGATTCCTGCTCAAGGAACCTCTACACAACAGACTTCCGTGCACCAGGCAATGGGTCGGCTCCGGGGGCATCTCCGATCATCGCCCTATATTTTTGGAGACAGTTGACAGCTACAGCAAGATTAAGAGCCCCTTTAAATTTAATTCCTCCTGGTTAAAAGATCCCTCATACATTCAATTGGTAACAGATTATTGGCAGCGCAATCCTATCAGGGATCATGAAGAACATTCGGTTGGCTTCGTTAGAAAACTCTCCGAGCTCAAGCGAATATCCAAGAACTGGGCTCACCAAAAACGCATTCGCGATGACCACTTTCTGAAGGAGGCCGAGCGGATCATTGCCACTTTCGAGGACTCCACTGAAGGCATCTTCCACAACAATGGAAGCAAAGAACTGTATAATTCCCACGTTTCCAAACGAACTCAAATTTTGAAGGAAAGAGAAATGAGTTGGAGGTTGCGCAGTAGGGCTATATGGCTCACCGAGGGGGATGACAACACCAGATTCTATCACAAATTTTCCAATGGTCGCAAATCCATCAATACTATATGGGAATTAAGGGATGAACAGAATCAGCTAACTTCATCTCAGCGCGACTTAGCCAGATTAGTTGTCAATCATTTCAAGGGTATCTATTTAGCTCCTAGAGAGGCCAACATCCTAGAGATTATGAGAGTGGCTGAACACTTTCCCATATTTGTTCAACAAGAAGAAACAAAGGATCTCACCAAAGAAGTGACCATGGATGAACTCGAAGCCACCATTAAATGGTTTAAGAAAGACCGCAGCCCTGGCCCTAATGGTTGGACCATCAAATTTTACATTGCTTTCCTTGATATCTTGGGCAATGATCTCCTTTCGCATTATTGAACACTGCAGAAGACATGGCAGAATTTCCTCTGCTATTAAATCTACTTTCATTGCCCTTATACCAAAAGCCAATCATCTGACTACTTTTGACGACTTCCGGCCAATATCCCTCTGCAACTGCCTTTATAAGATTATTGCCAAGATAATAGCCAATCGACTTAAGCCTATTTTATCTCGCCACATATCCTCGGAACAATTTGCTTTCCTCAATCACAGACAGATTCATGAGGCCATTACTACATCCCAAGAGCTCTTACACTCTCTTCATATCAAAAATCAAAAAGGCCTAATTTTAAAAGTTGACCTATCAAAAGCTTTTGATAGAGCCAATTGGCTCTACCTCAGACTGCTTCTGACTCACCTGGGCTTTCCCTATACTTTTATCAAATGGGTTATGAGCTGCATTACTGATGTGGCTTACAGCGTCCTCCTCAATGGAGAGGCCACTACTTTCTTCACCTCTGCCAGAGGGCTTCGGCAAGGCTGCCCCTTATCTCCGCTTCTTTTCCTTCTAATCATGGAAGGTTTGAGTAGACTCATCTCATCCGCCCGGGACCGGAACCAGATCACTGGCATCAAGGTCTCTGAGAATTTTTTTCTAACTCACCTTTTATTTGTTGATGACATACTCATTTTTCTTAATGGATGCTTAGGTGATACTGCTTCCCTCCAGAATATTTTTGCTCTCTTCCAGTAGGCTACAGGTATGCAGATAAATGATAGCAAATCAACCATCTCGGCCGTCGGATGCTCCCAACAAGAATTGGCATATGCATCTCGTCGTTTCCCCTTCACCTCATTAACACTAGCTGACGACATCAAATATCTGGGGTACAGACTCAAACCCCTGGGCTATTGGATCTCCGATTGGACCTGGTTAATAGCGAAGGTGGAGAAAAGATTATTGGTTTGGTATCACAGGTACCTCTCAAGAGCTAGTCGGTTGACTCTCATTAAGGCAGTTATCGAAGTCACTCCAGTATACTGGATGACCTTGGCTTGGATACCTCGCGGCATCCTGAACAGATTACAAAATATATGTGCCAGATTCTTATGGAAAGGTCATCATATTGGGAAGAAATTCGCCTGGGTGAAATGGGTCACCATTACTAGGCCCAAGCGCTGGGGTGGATGGGGCATAAAGAATCTCGACCTCTTTGCAAAGGCTCTGGCAGCAAAACTTGGTTGGAACCTTCTGACCACTGACAGTCTTCGGTCTCGTGTTGCTCAGAGCAAATACATTCAACCAATGAACCTCATGGACTGGTTCCGGCAACATCACGCTCTTGGTTGCAAGATTTCTAACATCTGGAAAGCCATCTTACAATCTCTACCCTTACTGCGGGAAGGTATCACCTGGCGAACCAGAAATGGCAATAGTATAAGGATTGGGGTGGATCCATGGGTAGGGTGCGGCAATGCGTACAGGTTATCTGATGACTTGATTGCGCACTTACAAAACAGAGGTATTACTCATATAAATCAAATTGGGGACCGCGCGAACTCCACCCTCCTGCAATAGGCTTGGGCAACCCATCGCATACTGGAGATACTTGCACAGTGGCAAGATGAATGGCAAGCTTATTCTGACGCTCTCACTCAAGCGCACGTCAGACTCACAGAAGGCCCTGATGAAATTATTTGGGCGATTGCAAACCATGGAGTATATTCCCCCAGGCTGGGTTATTTGAAGCTTATGGAAGCATTTAAGCCCCCGACAATTCTGCCGATCTAGAGAGACCTCTGGAAGCTGGACGCTGCCCCACGCACCAGGATTTTAATGTGGAATATCCTGTTTGACAAAATTCCCACAGGAACCAACCCTAAAAAGCGCTCATTCCATGGTCCATTTAGATGCCATCCGTGTTGTTCTGAAGAAGAAAGCACCGAGCACCTGTTCCTCACCTGCAACGTTACAAAGGAATTCTGGCACAACATATCTATATACAATTCAACTCTCAAAGCCTGGCAGGGACCGAACACCATGGAGGCATGGAGCGAATGGAGACGTATGCATTCTGGCAAATCCACAAATATGCCACTGCTGGTTTGCTGGGCGATATGGATCGCTCGAAACCAGGCAATTTTCCTCAACAAGGCGCCCTATTGGCCTGTCATTCTGAGACAGACAATCGCTGATTATGAATTACTGCCGGAGGCAATTCCTAAAATCTCCATCCACGCAAACAGGCCATTAAATTTGGACAAATCTAAGCCTTGGGCTTTCTTCAACGGTTCTGCTCAAGATACAGGATGTGGAGGCGGTGCGCTGTTATATCTCAGTGAGGACCATCATTACAAACTACAGATCAAGCTGGGCAGAGGTACCAACAATTTCGCTGAGTTAAGCACAGCAAAAAATATCATTCATTACATGATACAAAAACAGTGTAGACACCTTCAATTATACGGGGACTCACAAATTGTCTGCAATTGGCTGAACAACACATCTCACTGTCATACTTTCTCTCTGAGACATATCCTTGAAGAGGCAAAAAGACTGATCTCAACATTTGAGTCCTTCAAATGCAGTCATATATATAGGGAACAAAACACTGAAGCAGATCAGCTATCTAAAGAAGCAGTGCTTAATCAAAGTGATGACTGGCTTCTTCAAGAGGTTATTGACGGCACTTTCCATCAGCACTATCATCGCCCTTATCATGATCATCAATAGAACGGGTCTCTGACCCACATAACATCATGCTCCTACCCTGCAGTTTATTGAATATGTTAGCAAATGATGATACATACACAGCTGTAACAGGTTTCTTTATTATAGTGCTCTCTGCGTAGAGCCAGAAAGTACTGAGAAATATTTTTAGTTTTCACTAGCTCTAGGCTCGAACAGCCTTGGATTCCAGTTCTCCATGTATGGAGTAAGACTTTGGAGACTCCTTCTGGGTGGGCTCTGAACTCCATTTGAATGCTTCGGCACATGTAAAATGTAATTTCTCCAATCTAATTGAAATTACGACTTTTTCCTTATGGGAAAAAAAAAACATCAAACTATTTGGTTTGCAGTAAATAAAATATTTACATAATTTGGAGATATGACAGTTATATTGAACTAATACCAAGAACAGTTAAAGGATGCTTTTCCACATTCCCTTATCATGAAAGATTAATTAAAAATTAAATTCATATTTGCAGATTATATTTTTTTTAACTTTTTAAAATATTCATTAATTTTTCAATTTTATATATATATATATATTTTGAAATATTCATTTATGGAAAAAAATTAGGGAATTTTTTTTTGCATATTATTCGTTGGATGGAGACATTGGAAAGATAAATGCGGCCTTGCATGTTTTTTCTTAGTTCGTTTTATCTATTATGGGATTGCAATTTGCAAAGAACCATTTCTTTGTTTTTTCGATTACTGTTAATTAGCGGGCATAAAAGTTTATGGACCTGGTTTTCAATTAAGATATTGATAACATAAATTCAGTATAATGAATTTATTAATTACTTGACAAATTGGAACGCTACAGTGTCCTTTCATCTTAGCTTACATGTGTGCTTTCCATTCAAAAAAAGGCATGATGCTAATCATATTGCAAACTTGTTATTAAAATATAAGGCCTAAAAAAACATCTGGCTCTGTAATTTTATATAAAATATTGTTGAATATTAATGGTTAGAAAAAGAGAGTTTTGAGATTGTGTTATACAAATCTGAAACTTTAAATTATTGTTTCAAATTTGTTTGAAAGTTTATATTATATATATATTATATATTATTTTAGTTTTAATTAAAAATAAAGATATTAAATTTATATTGTTTCAAGATTATTTAATAATTTAATATAAAATCAATTAATAATCTAAATGTCTTTGCTTTATGGTTTAAGGAACTCTATATGTGGTGTGAAAAAAAAATTAGTGTAGCTTTAAGTATGAGGGGCTATGGATATGTAGTAGGTCATAAAATTAATATTGTTTGGCTAAAAGTTAGTTTTCTTTGTACTTTGAGGAAATATGTTAATGGTTTATGAAAGCTTGCCTCTTAGGAACTACCAGTGGAGTAATTCCAAGTAGCATAGTTCTTCTTAAATAAAAATGATAAGTCAACCTACATTGGTCAATAATAACTAGTAAAAACTATTCCACCACTAATTTAACAACTAAATTATAATAAAATTTCACTTTGTAAAAAAATAATTTGACAACTAAATTATAATGAATTTCCAATTTTAAAAATATTAGATACTAAATCCAAACAATACTATTGAGTTTTGCACAACTACTATCAAGCTCCAGAGGAATGGTTTCATAAAACTCTTTGTTGATCTTTAACTATTTTAAAATTTAATAACTTTTAATTTCAAGCCACTTATTTCAAAGTAAATTCACTTAGGGCGCCCATAGAAATTCAAGAACCAACCATATGAAGACAAAATCCGGTATGTTTTATGGTATAACTTTTAATTTTCAAGTAATTTGTAATATCTTAAACACCAAAATTCTTAATAGATCTGGTACACTTTAGACGTTCTAAAAATTTTGTAGTGAAAACATACAACTTTTATTTATATTAATATCTTTAACACCCACGGGTTTTAGTCCCAGGATCAATTGGAACTAGGTATGCCAATTTCTCAAGAAAAATACCATGGGTAGGTTTCATCCATTTTGACCATATCCAAAAAAGAATATTACACAACTTGTGTCATAGTAAATTCACCTAGGGAATTTGTAGAAATTCAAGAACCATATGAAAAGGTTAAATCAGGTCATGCTTTATAGAAATTCAAGAACTATGTAAAGACAGGTTAAATTGGGTCATGTTTTTTTGAGCCTAGAGGTTTATTCTATAGACCAATATGAAGGAGATATGTTAAATTTGTCGTCTGTGTCCTTTTAAAATAAAAAATAAAAAAATAAAAATTATGTTATTAAATAGAAATTAATGTCCATTATTAATAAAAACATGAATATGCTGTAAAATAGATTAGAAGTAAAAAAGTTTTCAAATATTTACAAGAATTTAAATAAAAATTTATTTGATATCTTTGTTACTAATTCAACTTAATATATATCTATTAAAAAGATAAAAAATATGGTTAAAATTTTTATTTGGTCTTATATATACTCTATTTATTATTCAAAAATACAATTTAAACAATGAAAAATAATACATTATATTTTGTACATGAAGAAATTTGATCTTTCTCATCATGTTATATCCAAAGTATAAAATATTATCTTCAATACCATGCTATGCTATTTTTCCATAAAAACAAAAATTAAACTACAATAATTAAATAATGAAAAAATAATAACAATTTTAAGTAAAATTAACCTCATATAATAGCTACTAAAGTTCAGTCCTCGTTGATCTACTCTAGCTACACTCATCAAATCTGCTCATGTCACGGTATATTCTCTGTTTCAACGATTAATTTGTCGATAAACCTGTACATGTAGTAGCTTAAATACTATAATGGACTGTGAAAACACAATAACCCAGCTAGGGATCCAGAGAAAATTTAGTGAAATTGCTTTGAAAAAAAAAAAAGAGACAACGTTGAAACTAATTACACTTATTTCCTCAAAGATTTTTGAGCTTATATTAATGATTCTATTCCACAAAAAGTACTTCAAAAATCAAGTTTTTGAAATTTTTTATTATCCCCACATAAAAAGAGGCTAAGGAAGCAAATTCGTCAGTCATGTCTGGCTTTTGGAGCTAAGAAAGCTATCACACAAGATGTAGATGATGTTCCGTTTTATTCTTCTTCTCCGGTTGTAACTGTGGAACCAGCCTCGACGGCAGAGACGTCGCTTTCACCTTCACAAGATGGCCCACCTTCATATGTGGCTGTGGAACCAGCGTCGACGGCATAGACGTCGCTTTCACCTTCACAAGATGGCCCACCTTCATCTCCACTTTCCAGGAAGAAGCCGAAATTGAAACCATGGAACAAGCCGCACATTTTCTCTAAGAGGGATCCACTTTCATTACAAGGACCTTCCGTGATTGCCCTGGCCATTTCTTTGCGAATATACATTATCCACAATTCTGCGTAATTCTCGCTATTGCTGAACCTGCCAATGGTAAAAACTTGCATTAAGATTTGTTTTTAAAGTCCACTTAGTAATCATAGTTTTCGAAATTATTTTCACTGGGCTCTGCTTTCAACACAAATCAACGCGGAGGTTTCTTTGATCTAAACATTTATTTGATTGTATAGAAGGCCCGCCTCCGCGCACAGTCATATTTCATAAGTTTTTTTATCTAAAAGTAAGCGTTTGACAAGCCACCCATGACATAATTTTTTTTTAAACATCACTATTGTTAGTTAACATTAAAGTGTCAAGTACTCACAAGGCAAATTTGGACTGATCAATTTGAGAACAGCAGTGGAAGGAGTATGCCACTATTATTGCTGTTGCTACACGCTTCACCCCTCTCCACAACCCAGGCTTTTGATCAAACTGCTTAACATATTGCGCCACGCGAAACATCTCCCATAAGAGAGACAGACACTTCATTCGGTTTTGGAATCTCTCCAAAATATCCGCCACCGCAAGAAGACCTGCAACAGCCCATTGTGCCTCCTCTATATCTTTCAGCAAACCGTGAACGAAGATCGCCCGCTTATCTTCTTTTTCAGGATGACGAGAAATGATTTCTTTCTGAAAACCATAAAAACAGAATTTAGATCAAATATTTGACATAGAAGTTGGACATGATCCAACAATGAATTTCATGTTCGAACCAAAAAAGTAATTAATGGTTGTCGCAAAAATGGAGAGGCTTAATACGCACAACCCAATCGTCGCTTATTCCCTCTGATAGGAAATTCTTTAACCTACAGAAGCCTCTTGAAGTTGGCCAAGTCACACTTGGCAAAGACCGCTTTTTCCCCTCCTATTAGAAAATATTAAATAAGAAATGGAAAAATCATTATGTGAATAAAAAATAATATGATTCAGAAAATTTAGGATACGTACAAAAGAAAGCGATCGACCTTGTTGAATCTAAAAGGCTCAGAAAGTTTCATTCCCCATAACTCAGATATGTACTCTTGCAAGCTCTCGAAATAGGCATCCATATTTTCTTGTTCAACTGCTACACTAGTGGATGCTGTTTGCAGGTTCTGAATAAGGCTGTCAGAGACGCCGGGGTCCTCATCATGCATTTCTTTTCCTCCTCCTTCGATATCATTCATTATTGACTTTGTGAAGCACTGTGCTCTATCTTTCCTGTTGAATATTGGCTCCAGATTTCTTCCTCCTAAAGCTGCAACCACTTTCCCACCCCCGTCCATGAAGGCTATGGATTCCAACATGTATCGTCTCTCTTCACTATCCTCCAACGTAAAAGAATGTAAAGGTTGAAAAGAATGTAACAGAAATTTCAGTTCACTATCCTCCATTATATTAATTTGTTCTTCCAAATGGCATAGACGTAGTGAAAATCTCACAATTTCATTCTCCGATAAATTCAGCGAAGACATCCCCTCGATCTCAGCTGTATTTTTCAAAGGATAATAATAATCCTTCTTAATATTGTTAGTGAATTTAAATCTTGCCATTCTTCTACGTCCCAAATGAATAATGTGAATGCGGTCCCGCTGCTGCTGCTCCAGTGCATTCCACATGGAATATATGACCTGGTCCCATCCTCTATATAAGCATATCAATTTTCCTGGAAGCATGAACTTTTGCACCTGGCCAAAAACAACAAAAATAATATAATTAAAAAAAATGACCAGTTATTTATTCATCATCATTTTTTATGTTAAAATATATAATAAAAAATTAAATAAAGTTATTAACCTGGGCTGAGACACTTTCCGAGTGGTTGAAAAGGAACTCTAAAGTCGACATATTCTTTGGTTGTTCCCATTCTTCTTTAAGGAATATAGGTGGTCTATACACACTAATTCTCCCGTTTGGATCTATGATCCAATTTATAGTTGGATACCATGCATCCCATTCATCACGCTCTTCCCACCCACAGTGTTTCTCAAAAAAGAACTTGACTGCTTTTGTTATTACTGTCCATGAATTTTGGAGTACAAGCCAAGGAACTTGTCTTGAAAACTGCTTATACACATCGATTACATCACATTCCTCTGGGTCCACAATAGGAATTGATATAATTTCAAGGTCAACTTTCTCTTTCTCCATAAAATACATTTCCTTCCAAAACGGATGGTTAATTTCACGTGTCCATGAACTGGAAGGCCACATTTCTACAAGAATAGTTTTCCCTTTCAATTTGTCAATTCCACAAGTAGTTTTCCGTTCTGAATTTTCCGTTCGATCCTACAAAAGTCACGCCAACAAAACAAACGAGCACAACGCCAATAGTATAACAAGCACAATAAGTAAAAGGAAGTTTAATCAATTTTTAAGTGAAGTAAAAGATATTATTGCTTTGGATAGATAGACCAGTAGTAACTAATTTTTCAGTTCGATCCTACAATAGTCACACCAACAAAATAAACGGGCGCAATGAATTAAGTAAAGTTTAAAATTCTTAAGCGAAGTAAAAAATTGCGTTATTCGGTTTGAAGTTAAAAATTGATTTGTTCAGTAGACGTGAGTAGAATTAATTAAAAATCAAATTAAATAGATTGTAAGTTCGAGACATTCAAAGGGTGACCAAAGTTAACGGCTGAATGTGCGGAACTGTATAAGGAAGGCTAAAGCCTTTGAGGTATTCGTACCTTTTGTGATGACTCATTCTTTTGAAAGACAGGAGTAGTTTCGTCCCCGTCAGGTGCAAACAACTCTCTCAACATCTCTATATTACTACTCTCTTCATCCCTTTCTGCTTGAAGCTGCTTCAACCGTCGGTATCTCCCAGAGTTACACACCACAAATTCCTCCACTTCACCTTCTGTCAAAAATCTCCAACAACAAAAAGGAGCATAGTTATCGCTGTTGCCATCCCGCACCATCTTCGCATCCATTTGAAGATAATAACTATCACCTTTAAGATCACCTTCTGCTGTCAGCACCATATTCCTGCAAATATCTTCTAGACGATTTTTCGACGTATGGACCACAAATATGGTATCTTTGACCTTCGTGGGCAACTGATCAAAGTGTAGACCAATATGTGTTATTTTTATTTGCATTCCATCATCGACCGTCTCCTCAATTAAGGGCCACGGGAATCGGTCCTTATCTGGATTCTCTTCAAATATGAGAAGGGCGGAGGTGTTTGGTAGAAGATCAGACAGATGGACTGCCTCTCCTCGTCCATTTGTAAGCAGGCGATCCAGTTCCGATAAAAAAACGGTTTTTCATATTCTCTTTATTATTCTCTGATATTGACACTTCCTGTAAAATAATTGTTTGTTGGAAAACAATATTAGGAAAATTTTTGAAAAAAAAAGATTTATAGTAAAATTACATAATAACATTAAAATTAAAAATATTAATTATAGAAAAATATAGAATTCAAAATATTAATATTAATTATAAGAATAAAATTATTTTTTATAAAAGAAGGGAATTTTATGTTTTTTAATTATATCTTGAATTATTTTTATATAGATATTTAGTTTCAATTTAAAAATTATATATTTGGATGTAAGATGAATTGTTGATTCAATAATCAATTATTTTACATATTTTAATATTTTTTGAAATATATGAAAAAATATTATTTATAATTTATTATAGAGTTTTCAAAAATTAATTAATGTAAAAGTTTTGAATAAATAATAAAAAAACATTTAAAAAGACTTTGTATTAATTTATATTACTTATTTTTCATTTTATTATTTTAAAAATTATATTTTTAAATCCATTTAAATCTCATATTTGTAAATCCATTTTAAATCTCAAAAATTTAGTGGGTTAAAAAATAATTATAAATAATAAAAACAATAACATTTTTTAAATCATAAATGTGAATAGACGATATGCTTACCTCTGAAATAAAAACTGTTGGATACGATGATCCCTGGCAATCCCTTTGAATTTCTCCCCATCTCTGCACCAACTCCTCGCTTCCTATGATGCTCACAACTTGTAATGTGTTCATCTTTGTCACGTGGTCCATTGATTTCCCTTCTAGCTTGGGGCATCTCTTCAAAACTAGCATGTGCAATGAGGTTAGGCATTGGAAGTCTTCGGGTAGTTTCTCTAAGCTCGTGCAGCCTGTGAAATATAATTGTTGCAACGAGGAAAGGCAGTGGAAGTCATTGCACAACTCTCTAAGCTGGCTGCAATCTTCAAGATCCAACCTCTCCAAAATTTTCAGTTGACCAAAACCTTCCGGAAGCTTCTGTACTTTGGTACAGCCTATCATGTCCAGCACTTTTAAACTTTTTAATTGACCAAACCTATCTGGAAGCTTCTCCAGGCTATCCCAACCTGTAAATGAAAGATGTGTGATGAAAGAGAGGTTGCAAAAGCCATCAGGTAATTCTTTTAGACGGGAACAGCCACCCATATCCATGACCCGCAATTGCTTCAACTCTCCAATGTTTTCTGGGATACTTTCTAGGCTCTGGCAACACTCTATATTTAATTCAACAAGGCAGGTTAACTTTCCTAACCCACTGGGGAGATTTAAAAGCTGCCTGCAAACTGATAAATTCAACAGTTTCAATGATGAAAGTTTATCGATACTATCTGGAAGTGCTTTTAATTCTCTGCAGCTAGCCAGATTGAGTTCTTGCAGAGAACTCAACGATCCAAAGTCGGCCGGCAACTCAGTCAAATTATAACAATTATCCATTTTCAGTATCCGTAAATACCGAAGCTTTGAAATTGAATCTGGTAGTTTCTCTATGGATTCGCACTGTGAAAGAGAAAGTTCCTGCAAACTAGTTACTTGGTCGCCAAACTCTTTAGGCAGATTGGTCAACTTTGAAAAGTTGACTAATCTTATTATTCTCAAATCTTTATGGTGTTGAAGATCCTTGGACGAGATTTGAAAAGCATCGGAATGTGAACTTCCATCAAATTCCATGTGTCTCAAACTTGAAGGCATCTGCAAGTTATGTAATTGGTACGTCACAATTATATGAAACCATTAAAAGCGGTAAAACATTTTCTTACGTAGAACCAATTTTTTTGGGGAAAACTAAATGGAGAAATAGAATCACTTGCCTTAGATAGCTTCAACTCATTCGGTGCGTAACTCAGGTATTTCAATTGCTTTAACTTTGACACATCTTGAAACGGAAGCTGCCGAACTTTCGCTTCAAAAAATACCAACTCTTCAAATATTTTACTACACTTGCCCTCCACCTCTGTCAGATTTCCAAGTCGGAGAACTCTCAATGATTTATGCATTGAGTCGAGTGTTGTTGCAGATATCTGCAACACATCCTTGTTACCACTTAACCAGATGCCCTTAATCCCTTCAGCATCCTGCATGTCATTATAAAGTATAATTAAATCAAAACAGATACTCTATAAACAAACATGTATATAACCTTTTTTTGAGTTCATAGATTTGTTACCTCCTTTTTCTCTTCCAGGTACGCCATCAGTTCCCTTGCACTGCTGAATGTCAATCTCACTTCCTTTCCTTTTGACATATGGAAACCAAGTTCTAAGATCACATCATGCACATTTACAACCCCAGTAAATGTGTCATTAGTCACCAGTGCTCTGTTTTCTAACATTTCCAGTTCATTTTTTCCAACAATATTTTCCACTGTGTCCCAATCCCATCTTCTGAAATACGAACAGATGTCTAGGAATGGATCCTTGCATTTTTCAGGAAGAGCGTCGTAGGCCAAGCGGAGAGACATCTCTTTAAATTTTTCATTGTTCCATATTTCTTCCTTTTGCATCAGTTTATCATAAGCGGCCCCTTTATCGCCGGCATGACCTATGAATCGTGCTACTAATTTCAACAAGAGGGGAAGTCCATCACATTTTTTTATTATTTGATCTAGTTTACGAGAATCTAATCCTTCTAATGTTTCCTTTTCTAAAATACTCCGTGCAGCTTGTGGATTCTTAATGCCCTTCATATCATAGATTTGGGTAGACACAGAGCTTGGGAATGCTAGCTTCGCATTTTTATCACGGGCAGTAAGGAGAAACCTTACTTTCTTTGCTTCATGCAGATCTTCCGATTCCGGCAAAAGATGTTCAAGCTCAACTTGATCTAAAACATTATCAATGTATATGAAGGCCTGCCTTTTTTTTAATATTTTCCCCAGCTCTTTCTGTCCATCCTCATACTTTCGAATCTGTACAGACTCTTGAGGTTCCATCAAATCTTGTAATATGTCTTTTTGTAACTTCACTATATCAGGTTTAGAATCTATATCTTTAAACAGTTGAACCTTAGAATATTTACAACCCTCAACTTTTGAAAAGACCGCATCT
>APFE031619119.1:5785-48301 GCA_000404065.3 Pinus taeda | reverse complement strand
AGTGGCTTCTATAGGAATTCAGAGATCGAGTATTCTTCTAATTTTTTCATCGACCATTCATCGAGATGGATGGAAACATATCAGAATTATCTTCAAAAATATCATTCGGCTTTTTTATTTTTGTTCAGTTTTTTGGTTCACATGATGGTTATGCATTTAACTTTTTATGTAAATATTGTGCTGATATTGTAAATATTGAACTATGACTGTACAATTATGAATGGTTTTCCATTTACTGGTGACTACATATCATACATGCTGAAGATACAACATGTAATTTTCTTATAATTAATGAAAATTCACTTTTTGCTTGGGAAAAAAATTGTTGAAATCGATGAGTGAATTTATTCAAAATTAAGTATATGAGAGAGGCTTGATATATGAAGCTCCGAAGGGTGCTGAAATTGATCAAATGTTCATTCATCACTTACGCTATAAATTTAGGATAAGTTAACTTTATTGGAAATGACAAAGGCCATAGCAAACCTAGGAAACATTCACTAAAAACCTAATCATGATTGAAACCCAAGATTTGACTAATCATGGAAAAAATGTTATGCACTAGTTTAAAAAACGACTGAAATTTAAGAGGGTAGATTAAATATTGTATAGAAGTCATATAATTTAGAATACTTTGGATAAATGTAAGTTGCACTGGTGGGGCTAATGATCTGAAGGTTTGAATGATAATTTATTCATTTAATTCTACAGTGTTTTCATTCATAAGCCTAGAAGATTGTAACCATAACATCTTGAGAACTGATTCGGTAGTTAAGTAAATGAGGATATTTGAAGTTTTATTTGTCACTATTGATCTAACAAAAGCACAATAATTCTTAGAGCACCATATGACAAATTCATGGAAATGAAAAACCCAAGGAACTATATACAATGGTAGACATGACTCCCAAACTTTATAACTCTTACTAATCTCATCATCCTACTAAAAGAACAATTGAGAGATCTGCTCTTCAATCATTAGTACATGAAAAAATTGGGTCATAAACATCCCAATCTTGGTCCACCAGGTTATTCTGGTCCGGGTCAAATGTTTTGTGGATGGGGATAATTTTATTAAAGGATCCTATTCTTTCAACTTCTACAACACTGAGACTGAACATGAAACCAACCTTGAAAGTTAAATTCTTGCTGACCTAGACATTTTAACAATCTTCAATGTTTCTTGTAGTAAAGTCCTTTTCATCTGTAAGTGACGAAATAACTTTGTTTTTTGATTGGAAAAAAATATATTTATAAATAAAGTTAGTAAATTTTTTATATATACGAAATTGTTGTATCCATTGATTCGATCTAATTGTTGAATCAACAGTGAAAATTGAGTGCGGAGATGAGAAACGAATGATCTTTAACACCATAAGATAATCTCGAAATTTGTTAAGGGACATGTGTTGCTTCTTGGTGAGTGTGGGATTTTAATGGCTTTTTATACTTTGAGCCGGTTCAAAATCCACAACACATATTCATCGTTGATCTCCAATTTCCCACGATCTGGACCTTTGAACCATGTAATACAATATGGTACTTTTGCCTTTGGTACTTTGAACTATACCACATGAAATAGTGTAAAATACTTGTCATTATTTAAATATCCCAACTCTCGGATTCTATATTGACACATTTTTCATATATACATACACTCCAATGTTGGGCACCTTGCGTTGGTTTCTATTCACATCCGACATGTGATGCTTCATATGTTTTGGAGTAAAATTGTTCTGACTTGGAGATTGAGTCTAGGAACCCAATACTTTTTTTAAAGAGAACTATAACCATGTATTATGAATCCAATGTATAACAAGAGCCTTCAAAAATTTGATTCCCAATTATAATTTTTTTGCAAAAAATTATAAAAACTTTAATATGTGACAATAGACACTTAAACCCTTAAGCCCTAATCTGTGAACCCTTATTCCATAAACCCATAATCCCTAGCCCCTTAAGATAAAATCCTTTAATACCCTACAAGCCATGTGCATTCCCTATAACTATTATGACTCCTAATTCATAATCCTAAATCCATAACTATTATAATTACTAACCCTTAGATGTCCAAGACTTATCACTCCTAAATTGTATAACACATAACAACTCTACTGCCAAGCCCCTATAACACTTAACACCTACTAATTTTAACCCCTAATGTCTATTATCTATTATAGCTTGTAACCATAACCACTATATCCCAAAAATCATAACCCTATCACCCTTAACTCTTCAAATGTAACTATTATCACTAATAAACTCAGTCATAACAAATGTACTTGTTAACTAGTAATATATATGATCCATAACCTAATCCCATATACAATCATATTATCTAACTTCTATATTCCCTATATTGGAATGAGGAATGATGACAATGAGATTGCATGATGAATGATGATGCAAACATTGATGGTATCAAATTAGATTATGCAGGGATGCTAGACATCCTTGAGCATTGAAACCATCACATACTATCAAGGAATGTGTCTATTCTAACCATGTCAAATTTCGATGCATACATGAATAGTTTGACGAAATTCAACGTTGGCCCAATTCACTACTCAGCGTGTAATGTTGATGCATGACACTGGTGATGAGCATGTTGGAAGACATTCCATGACATTTCAAGAGAGTTTTGAGAAAGATTCCTTAGATGGGAATGAGGAATTGTAACACCCTCCTCCCACATCTACCTAAGTAATCAGCCAACTAGGGTAAAAATGTGACGAGAAGTTACTATGATATGATTTCAATCCCTATATTTTAGTTAAGGAAGTGGAAATTACAGAACACATCAAAATACGTTCCACATCAACAACAAAACTTCCAAGAGCCATCACAACCACTCAGGTAACCATCCCCTGAGACCAACTGAAGTTTAAGTGCATTGAAGCCCTAGACACTCCCTTGATATGGAAAAGGGTGCATCTGGGAGGCTCTATATGATCCCACAGTAAGGGCATGGGTGCGTCTGAGGATTTGTTTCCCCTAGTGCCATGCTTACATCTCCAGTATTTGTGCCACCTTTTCAGGCCCAGAGCCCAGGCCACTACCCAAAAATCAATGACACCTTCAGGAATGAAACTTCACAGTGGAACAAAGATACATTTTCAAAAGAATTAACAAGGACTAGACTAGACCGCTACTAGCTATGACAGACATTTCGTCAAACATCTCACAAATATGTAATCTACATGTTTAAACAATAGATATGAGCATAAGGGTCTCATACTTATCTGAGATTCACTATGATGCCTTATTTTTGTATCACACTAGTTGCATTATCAACTATTAGGTCATATATCATATTTTATTCAGTTACAAGTAAAACATGATGAGAGCCATACATAGCCACTATCTTAATACATTTTCATAACTATCATAATAACAACATAAATACCAAGAAACAACAATCATATAATCCACATGTAAACCAACATAATACTCATGAATTAACAAGGAGAGATAAACTCATATTAATGATGCAAAATCCAACCTTGTATGGGACTACCACATTCCACCTAACCGTAGATTGGCTGAGACAAGCCTCTCTTCATCCAATCAACCCCACGCCATATTCGAATCATGAATGTGGGATCTCATGAAACAAATCAAGCACAACTAAACCAAGGATTCTAGAGGCCAACCAATTCAACCCTCAACCATTGATTCCACCTCATGATCAGACATTACTAACCATCACTATATTAGTCTCTACCCAAGTTGTCTAGGGCTTCAGAAAGTTTGTTCCAACCCAGCTTTTAAGACTAGTAACTCAACCCATAGTTGTTGTCGGGATCTAGAGCATTTGTCCAACCAAGGCTCCATGACTATTAACTCAACCCATAGCTTCTACAGAGCTTCCAATGTTTTTCCAATCAAGGCTCTAGAACTAGTAACTCAACCCACCAAGGGCTCTAGATAGTTTTTCCAACTAAGGCTCCAAGAATAGTATCTCAACCCATGATGTTACAGGGTTTCCAAAGCATTTGTGCAACCAAGGATCCAATACTAGTAACTCTAGTGCATTTTTCCAACGAAGTCTCTAGGACTAGTAACTCAACCCACCAAGAGCTCGATAATGTTTGTCCAAACAAGGCTCCATGACTAGTAACTCAACCCAAGTTGTTACAAGGCTTCCAGAGCGTTTGTCCAACCAAGGCTCTAGGACTAGTAACTTAACCCAAGTCGTTATAGGGATTCCAGAGCATTTTTCCAACCAAGTCTCTAGGACTAGTAACTCAATCCAAGCCATTACAGGGCTTCCAGAGTGTTTGTCCAACCAAGGCTCCAGGAACTAATAAATCAACCCACAGCCAGAGGAATATGAGAACTAACCAAAAAACAAAAGTAAACCCACAACACCATGGTTATCTAGGAAATGGAAAGGCTAGGAAAAACCACTATCAATATAGACAATCCTCCATGCCAATGAGAGATCATAACCAAGAAACCACATGCATGTACAATGCATTCCAATACTATCAAGGTAATTATACATGCAACTCTGTACCTACAGTCAAAACCCATTAGAGCTGCTGATCTCGATGTTCTCTTGCATTTTACTACTTTTCCTTTGCCATCTTGCTCCAGATTCCAAGTATGCCACACTCCTCCAAGAGTGCTCTAAGAAAACTCTAAGTGTCCAAGAGTATGATAGGGAGAGAATAGAAGAGAGGTCCACCAAAACCTGTCAAGAAAAGCTTGCTAATTGATCCTTAGAAGCCTTTTTATCAATTAGGCCTCTATTTTCTTCATTTTTCATTGTTTTCCTTTAATTTCCTCCTCAAATGAAACCTGTGACCTTTCACCTTCCTTTTCTCCTAATTTCCTTTATTTTCATAAAAAACCTCCAATAAATGCCTCATGCCTTTCCAAAGCATTTTCCATTTCCTTTGCCAATTTCCTTAGCCATAATAAACCGAAGTGACACCCCACTAGGATGCTTTTTCCCACCATTCAGCTTGGAATACATGTCCCATGACCATGGTCTTATATATATTTACATGAAATTTTAACCAAGTTTGTTACAGAACCCTACCCCTTGGGGGAACACCATCCTCAGTGTTCAATGAAAACTATAACCAGTAGGACCACTGAAAATAAGACATATTGCCCATGGAGATTTATAACATAGCTCATTGCAGTATTTACAACGATCATATGTTAAAACATGACAAATATATCGTGTACTGGATATTTATAACACAACTCAATATGGTATTTACAATAATAACCACATATACATACCTACACATTTTCTTTAGCCATCAAATAATTATACTGTCTATGGAGCTTTATAAATCCATCTCGATACAATATTTACATTAATACACACATATACACATATGCACATTTTCTCAACCAACAGATAAAAGGATATGATGCCTACATTTGCAACAAGGGAATCCATAGGCTCACACCTCCACCCTCAAAGTAATACTAGGATTCACCTCCTTCCTAGGAAGTCTAGAATCCATTGCAAGGTCAAATCTACATCTAGTGTCCAGTGCTATAATATTACTCCACTTGTCCTCTGAGTGAATAGTTACCGGTTCATTATTCTAGGGAACACTCCCAATCTGCATTTGATTCTATCTAGAAATGCTAATGACCAAAACAAATATATCCATGACCTTCCCTTCTTTGCTACACAATCCCTCAAAAAATTTTGTCACCCTCTTCTGTGCAGTCACACCCTTTCCAAGTTCTGTTGGCACCACCATCCCGGGTAGTCCATCCCTCAACAAGGTTTCCTCACATCAGAAGCTCTAGAAACTGAGTCATATCCATGCTTCAAACCATCATACTAGTCATAACATGCTCTTGGAAATCAATGGACACTATTGGGTACCAATGTCCGACAAGGGCCCTGCTCATGAATGTTTTACCAACATACTCCTGCCTGTTCCAATTCCTTTTGTTGTTGATGCTAATGCTTTTTGTCATTTTTGACTACCTAACTAGAAATTTTGTGCTTTCCTATACCATGCACATAATTTCCATTAGATTCAAATTAAACTGAAATAACTTCAAATCATACCTCATTGGTGGACCGTCAACAAGGTACACTTGCAATTATGTTCGCTTCCTGTCACAACAAGTCAAATTAGCTTCTTTTACCAAATCATCATGTATAATCATATCACATTAGATTAGCTCAAAACACAACCATTATAGATCAAAATCATAAATCACATGTAACCATCATAAACCAGAATCATAGATCACATGTAATCATCATAGACCAGAATCATAAATCACATGCATAATAAAACTAAAATAAAATACTGATACTTATCCTTTAATCAATCCTTAGCTTCTACCTTTTTTCTTATTCCATACGCACACCGGATTGGTTTCTAGACCCGACAAACACCTAGTGCCTTCTCCTCAAACATGTGTACATACACATAGGATGCATCACACACATACAAATGTACATGACATACAACACCATGCAATACATGCACCCACACTGATATACATCACAACACATACACCTACACTCGGTGTACAACACAATATACATACATACACATAGTACAAAACAACAAATACACATGTCACATGTCATAATGCCACGACTACACAATGAACATACATAGTACCGCATGTACATAACACAACATGTATGACATGCACATAATACCACATGTATAACATGTACATAATACCACATATACACAACACCACCTGCATAACATGTACACAATGCCACATGTAGATTGCACTACCTATAAAACGTGTACGCAATACCACATGTACACAACACCACCTCCACATAGCACCACATGTACAACATGTACACAACACACCATGAACACAGCACCACATGTACAATCATGCACACAACACCATATGTACATAGAACCACATGTACAACATGCACACAACACCATATGTACATAGTGTTGCATATAAAACATGTACATAGAACCCTACGTACACAACACTATATGCACAAAACACTATATATCCATCGCGTGCTCAATACAATATGTACACATAACCACATATCTGACATGTACATAGCACCATTTATATCCAACACTGCATATGTAATGTACACACAACACCATACATAAAACATGCACACATCATATGTACACAATACTACATATATTACATGCACATATCACCATAGGTACAACCACTAAATATACATCATGCACAACATATATACAGTAGTAGTATTGCACATCTAAAACCACACTGTCTCTACTAGGAAACCTTGCTTCTAGTGTCTCTTTGCCCTCCATGCTTATCCTAGCATGTCGCGAATCTCACTGCTTTCATTCAGTTGATGTATCCCTCATAGTTACCAATCATAACATAAACATAGGCATAATAAAGGCATACAATATAAATTCATATCCACATGATACTGACCTCGTATATTTTTCATGACTACTTTTCGCACTTGATTCCCCATAAGACCAGGAACCTCATCATGCCATTCACCTGCATACGCAATCATTCCTCCACAAGAATGATTCCTGATGACTATGTTAAACAACAACATGCATACATACATACATACATACATACATACATACATACATATATACATACATATGAACATTAGCATTAAAAAATCATGATCCATGATGACCCTGTCAAACATGAGATACATATATACATATATAAACATCAACATAGTCATGGTTGTTGAGGCAAATTAATTACCTATAATTTAATTGTCAACCCAGGGGTTTCGTAAAACTTGCGAAGCATGCGTGCACTATATATACTAGAAATTAACTTCCAATTTAGATCAATCACTATGAAACCCAATAACGACAAACCAAATTCACCTATTCTAATTCAACAATCAATTCAAAAGAAATTATAGTACAGTGTGTGTAATTGAAATCTTAATCTATCACACTTGCAGGAATTGAAAAGCACACCACTGTTTCAAAAATGAAATTATATGAAATGAAATCTACACTAAGGGATCATGTGTACATTATCAAATCAGGATCCTATGAAATAAATAATCAAAACCACATGATATGAAATGAAATAAAAAACAATCATTCTTAACCTCTAGATATGAAAGAAAATAAAAACAATCACTCTTAACCTCTCACACAGGAAAAGGTATGAAAGAAATCAATCTTAATCTATGAAAGAAATAAATATTAATCTATGAAAAACAATAAATCTTAATCTATGAAAAACAACAAATCTCACACATTATAGATGGCCAATCCAAAAGCATGAGGGATGGAAAGTTGAGAGGCTCCAAATATAAGCATAACCAAATCAAAGTGAACTTCACTCATGAGCATGGTGGCAAATCCAAATTCTATATTCAAAACATGAACATTTCCCCTTTGGAAGAAGAAGGCTCTCCTATTTATACAAAAACATAAGAAGCTACCTCACTAAGGGAGGTCCATTATTCTCTCCCCAGATCCCTAGAAAATCTCATATAGTTACAACTTAAATAGGTAATGATGAGACACATGTCCTCTTTGACCTTTATCCAAATATTCATCCATATCTTGAAGGAAATTCTAATTTGAGCATTGGAGGCCACATAAGGGTGCCTTAGAAGCTTCCAAATGACCTACACATGTTGTGAAACTCAAGCCACTTTTAAGTATTAACAAGTATATGCCATTTTTCTAAGTTTTAACCATTTAATTCACTTATAATACTAGAAATCATTAACTTTTGGAAAACACAAATGGAACCCATATAATTATGAACATGGAGGCTAATGAAAGGTTATATGGTCATGGAGTTGCAACACGTGAGTGAAACGGTGGCGATAAAGGTGAAAGTGGATGATATTTTGAATACATTTTGGAGACTCTACATACCCCCAATTGACGTTATTGCATGTCCTCATGTAATCTACTGCATTTCTTAATCATGATTTGCTTTTGAATGAGCTTGGCTTATATCAATTGTCCTTAAACTTTGCATTTGACAATTTCATTTCTTTTTGCAAAGTATTCCTTGTCATCCATTGAATTGCAACATGTTTGGTTGGTTCTTGTGTGACAACCAAATCTTAATTGGGATTGGTTCTTGTGTTTCAATACCTTGTTTCTTTTTTTACAACAAGATTCATTGTACATATTTAAGAATGGGCCTTTAATTCAACCATATGATATGCTCACCATTTAGGCATTTATTTGCAAATCACCTAACTTTTGAACCATAATGCGATCATAATTTATTAGGACAAGTATGTTAGGATGAAGTGAAGTGAAATGGAATGAAGTGATATGAAGAGTGATCATAAATGGATGTCCCTTCCCCCAAACTAAAGGTGTTTACAGTTTTTTTTTCAAATGAGAAAGGAAATATGGTGAAATATTTTCCAAAAATTATAATTTTAGTATTCAAGGAATTATACGATTAGAAGCTAGAAAAGAACATAACTTTACTTACCTAGGAAGTGGACTAATTGTGCATATTTAGAGAAGTTATAGTTGCTGTTGGATCATGGAATAAAATGTAGAATTTCATTTGCTTCTTGGTTGCATAAATGGTGGATGAGGTGGTGAAAGTGGATCCTTTATTGCTGCTGCTAAATCTGTTGTATCTGCTGCAAAATGCTGAAATGATATAGTCTTCACTTGCTACAAAACCCAATGGTACAATTCTAGTCATGCGAATAAATGCGTTGTTGTCGAGCATGAAGAGAAGTCATTGGATTATCGACCATTAATGACTTCCATTAACCAATGTGAGACAAAATCGCCATTAATGTCAACGAGTGCCAAGGTACCTAAGTACATCTTCCAAAGTGCGAATAGATGAGATGATGTCGAGCTACTTGCAAGATCTAACGATCAAGGGACATTGATGTATTCCCATGATTTTCAGCAAGGGAACTTGTCATTGATGCATACAAGCCTCAAGGTACTAATAAGGACTCTAGCCCTTAACTTAGATAATGTGTTGATGTTGATAGGCCAAAACTTGTTAGAAGGGAGGCCTTAAGGAACCCTCCATCATCTAATGCGAGCATGAAACAATGATTTTGAAGGAATATGAATGAAAAGGTTTTGCAGTGGATTCAAGGTTTATTTGAAAAAGCGAAAAGGGAAAATGGAATGAATCAACTTTGAAGGGGAACTTAATGGTTTTATTGCTCGGTTTAAAGTTTACTGAAAGAGAGGCATGAAAGTATATTGATTGTGAAGGAAAATGAATAGTGTATCAAGGTTTTATTTGAAAACATGAAAAGGAAAATGGAATGAAAATGTTATTGACTGAGGAAGTGGAAATTCAATGAAGGTTTTATTTACTGAAATGGAAGAATGCAATGGTGAGACTAGCATTTGAAAGCTTTCAAGTGTTGGATCTGATCTGACATCATATGCTTATGATTTGATGTTTCATCTTTGATGTTTATTTGATCATTTTTTGTGAACTAAATGTGGTCTTTGAGAGAGACATTGTTCAGTTATGGTCATCTATTCTTCCTCCTAGAACCTACAAAAAAAACTAATACTTCTTATACAATGGAATGTAAGATTATCAAAAGAGAGAGGTGATCAATCTCTCTATTAATGACATTTACACAAGAAATTGAGAATTGGTACTAATCAAACAAATTCACAAAAGAAAACCAAATGAAGTTTTACCTATATCCAAACTAGTGCCTTAGGTTACATGTTGTGTCTTGTCAATAATTTATTCATTCTTTCTATGTTTCAAACTCTGATGATAGCATTCTCATTATGTATATCAAGTCGAGATATTTCCAATGATGCTTGAATCATCGAAGTCCGATGTCGTATGAGAAAGATAGTTTGATTTGAATTTTGGGCGAAATAGTGAAGATTGTCATGAGGTTTCTCAGTTGCAAGATTGTGCCCTTCTTGCATCTAAAAATCATGTCAATCTTCTTCGGCTGATTCATGACATAAAATTTTCATCTTTGTGATGTCGTTGGCTTCTGTACCTACAAGACTCAAAGAAACATGATCATATACAAATACTTTATGAAACGAAAATGCATGTCTACAAGATTCAATCTTCCATCTACAGGATTCTCTTCAAGGTATTTTGCGAAACAATAATCCTGTAGATGAAGCACCTTTATTGTTCTTCTTCTTGATCCATTTTTAGTGTTGAAAAATGAGCTGGAAGATGGAGGGTGACTATGTAATAGTGATGTGGTAGTGGGTGACAAGGAAAATAGATGATGTGACATGTTGACTGATGATATGGTGATGAATGTGCAATATTGGTCAATGTTATGCTGTCATGTGGTGGCAAAATTGTTGTTTAATTAATGTTGTGTCAAAATTGTAGAATAATTAACAAATTTCAATCCCCACAAAATTTGAACTCATGGCCTCCATTATGCAATTTGAATGTCTTACCATTAAAGCACAAGCCACATTTATGATTTTAATGGAATTTTGGAAATTTTAATTATTCTAAAAATGAAAATTGAAACAACACTTGACAAGTGGCCAATCTAAATCCAAGATTTTTAGGAAAATATGATTCCAAAATATTTTCCAAATCATTTTTCATATCTTTTGAATTTATCCTTTCTAAGATTTTTAGGAAAATGGGATTCCAAACTATTTGCCAAATCATTTTTCATATCTTTCGAACTCATCATTTTTGCCGAGAAAGTGGATTTTTAACCAATTTTTATTCTATAAAAGCTTGGGAAATGTTTATGATTTTTTTTTTATATTATTTTTTTTTGTTGCAGGTTGTAAACATGGAGAAAATATCATTTCTGAAAATTTCTGTAGTAAGATTTATGTTTTAATAATTAATATATTTTTTTGTTATTTGTTTATTAAAAAAAAAAAAAATCTTTGTAGCTTGGCAATGCTATTGGGTGACCATGGCTCTATGGTTGGGCCATTGAATGGTCATGGCCTTGGCCTTGGTTGCTGACTGCATTTAATTGAAAACCATTTTTTTTTTCACGCAACCTAGCAAATAAGGCTCCAGAGAACCCTAAAAATATCTCAAATTGTTTCGAATTTTAAGGAAATACCTACACTAAACATAATTCACCCCTTTCTGAGAAAAACCCATGTTTTATATTTTTTAGATTCGTTCCCATTTGGTCACAAAATGCGTTTTAAAAATAACATTTTTAAGCTCTAGGTACTTGGACTCTATTGAGGTAATTGCCGGGTGAAATTCGTTTTTTTTCAAAATCAAGAGAATGCAACATTACTTTGACATCTAGCCAGAGCTCAAAGGTCGATAGGATTTAGATTAAATGGTTTATTTGCAGGTTTAAGGGAGGCAAAAACCTAAGCAATGAAAATAAAATAAAAAAATTCCAAATTCAAGAACCCCTTGAGTTTTTTTTCTTTAATTGAGTTTTGTTAATTGTTTGACTGGTTTAAATTTGTTTTATTTCAATTTTGTCTTTGTGTTTTTATTTATTTATTTTTTTTTAAATTATTAAAATGCAAGAAAATAAATACAATTTAAAAATTCTAAATTCTAAATAAAAATGCAATAAAGAACTTTAAAAAAATGCATTCAAGTTTGACTTTATTTTTCCTAATTTATCTACTTGAATTTTTATTTTTATTTTTAAGCATATGAATGTTTCCAATGGAGCCATGTGTGTAACAAAATGATAGATATGCTCATATGCAGGTTTGAAATATATTATTTGATACATACCCGTGTATGAGAGACCAACTGTCTTGATTGAGATGATGTTAGAAGGTATTGAAGAATGGAATACTGGGATCTAATGATTGCCTTGAACCAAGATTTAATATAATCTCATCTTCCTTGGATTCCTTCTATCATGCCATGCAAGTCCTCACATATGTGATCTCCATTCATAGAATCTGGTGATAGGCATGCACAAAACTTTTCAATCTTAGGTTCCAACAACTTCTCTTTATTGACGAGCAGCCATGTTTCTTGGATCTTATCTGAATCTTCTTCTTCTGGTTGTTTTTTTTCAACGATAGTTGGTGAATCATTTTGTAACACCTCAACATTGTAAGTGGACTAAGGTGTTTTCTTGTTGGGGATTCAAAATGGTTGTGCAGGTAGTGGAGTGGGAATGGATCTTTGGGGTGTTTGTGTGTGTGGTAATGGGAAAGGTTGAATTGAGATTAACTAAGGGTGAAACTGATGTTGTGGTGGAGGTGAATGATATGGATAACATTGATATTGGTATTGAGGATAGTTTGTGAAATATTGAGTATATGATGGATTTCTTCTATAAGGCTCTCCCCAACCCTGTTTCCAAGATTGGTTTTGAGATTGGGATTCAGATGGCCAAGGTTGCCAAGGCAAAGGTGTTTGCCAATTATGTTGTGCATAACGCTGAAATTGTGCACAAGGCTATTGCATCATATTTGGTTGATGGGGCTTCCATGGTCCTATTGGAGCTTGATTCACTCCATTATCCTTTTGGTAAACTTCTTTTAACCCTGGTAATGATGGGAAATCTTTAGTAGTATGTGATCCTACACAAATCCTAATGTTATCAAGTGGACATTCATGCAAAGCAACATTTTCAACTTTTTTCTTGTTTTGCATTCTTTACATCTCAATTTGTTCATTTAAATTACCAAGAATGTTTAGCAAATGGTTAAGTTCAGTTTGACTTACCAATCCTGTTGTCAACTTTCTTTCCCTTACCATAACTAGATCTTGAGGAGATCTTCCATACTTTGCTTTTCCTCTTGATATGTTCTTGCATAGTTCACAAATCTGTTGAAATGACAATTGATAAACATCTCCTTTTCCCACCAGGTTAAGAAGATCAATCGATTCATCCTTTATAGCATTTAGTAGGAGAGTTTTTAATATGTCTGATCCTAAATTATGCATTTTAAATCTTTTTATATTATAAGTAAATCTCTCTACTAGGTCTTCTAGATTTTCATCCTCTTTTTTATTCATCTTAAAGACTTCATTTCTAAGGTCATGGTGTTTGTAATGATTTTTATATTTTTTCGAAAATGCTCTTTTCATATCATCCCATGTCCTTATAGAATTTGTTCCTAAAGTCATGAACCATCTAAGAGATTTATCTTTCAATGTTGTTGGAAACAGATTTAATTTTTGAATGTGTAATGAGTAGCCATAAGATCTACAAATGATTTCAAATTCAAAATAAAAGTTTTCGGGTCTTCTGATCTCATACCTTTGATGTTAGGAAGTACAGATGGAGGGATGTTCTTTATTTGAACATTGACATCAATTTCTTGAATGGGAAATCCAAAAGGATCTCCATACATTTCTTCATCCTCCTTTGTCATCTATTCTACCTGTAAAAATAAGAATTCATTATGTCTATGTGTGGCTCTTACTGCACCATGTGATATAGTGGGGGTGGTAGGTGATTGAAGTTTTTATTTTTATTTTTAAATGATATGCAACTAAATGATTTATGCATCTACATGCTTTAATCATGCATCTAGAAAAAACTGAAAAATGAACTCTATACTAAAAGCTAGTTCCTATGCACACTTCCCTAGCAACAATGCCTTAATGTTGAGGAAAATTAATTGCAGGTATCATTTTCAACCCAGGGCTTTCGTAAAACTTGCGAAGCATGCGTGCACTATATATGCTAGAAATTAACTTCCAATTTAGATCAATCTAACTACGAAACCAAATAACAACAAACCAAATTCACCTATTCTAATTCAACAATCAATTCAAAAGAAATTATAGTATAGTGTGTGAAATTGAAATCTTAATCTATCACACTTGCAGGAATTGAAAAGCACACCACTCTTTCAGAAATGAAGTTGCATGAAATAAAAGCTACACTAAGGGATCATGTGTACATTATCAAATTAGGATCCTATGAAATGAATAATCAAAACCACATGATATGAAATGAAAGGAAAACAATCATTCTTAACCTCTAGACATGAAAGAAAACAAAAACAGAAACAAACACTCTTAACCTCTCACATAGGAAAAGATATAAAAGCAATAAATATTAATCTATGAAAGCAATAAATATTAATCTATGAAAAACAATAAATCTTAATCTATGAAAAACAACAAATCTCACACATTATAGATGGCTAATCCAAAAGAATGAGGGATGGAAAGTTGAGAGGATACAAATACAAGCATAACCAAATCAAAGTGAACATCACTCATAAGCATGGTGCCAAATCCAAACTCTATATTGAAAACATGAGAATTTCCCCAACTTTTCACATGCCTTCGAAAGGAGAAGACTTTCCTATTTATGAAAAAACACAAGAATCTACCTCATTAATGGAGGTCCAATATTCTCTCCCTAGATCCCTAGAAAATCTCATATAGTTACAACTTAAATAGTTAATGATGAGACACATATCCTCTTTGACCTTTATCCAAATATTCTTCCATATCTTGAAGGAAATTTGAATTTGAGCATTGGAGGCCACATAAGGGTGCCTTGGAAGCTTCCAAATGACCTACACATGCCAGGAAACTCAAGCCACTTTTAAGTATTAGCAAGTATATGTCATTTTTCTAAGTTTTAACCATTTAATTCACTTATAATACTAGAAATAATTAACTTTTGGAAAACACAGATGGAATCCATATAATTATGAAAAGGAGGCTAATGAAGGGTTATATGGTCATGAAGTTGCGACACATGAGTGAAATGGTTGCGATAAAGGTGAAAGTGGATGATATTTTGAATACATTTTGGAGACTCTACAATGATCATAACATAATTACCAGATAGAATAACGTCAAGGGTAAGATAAATCCCTTTATCTGTGCACACCATGCACAACATTGAGAAAAATCGTTCCCAACATAGCCAAGGCATTTGATGCCTCAGATCCATTTACTTAACCTTACCTTTCTCATGATTGTCCTGCCACCATACATTTACCACAATGGACCCAACCAATCCACCTAACTATCATATTCTTACCTTCAACTCCCCTTACTCATGCACCAAGCTTCATTCGGGTCTTACATTACCTGTTAGGTTTCATTCATCTCCCCTGAGTTCCATTACCTTTTCTCTTTCCCAACCAATTCCCAAGACCCTCAAGACATAAAAGGAGAGAAAAAACACAAATAAGAATAAAACCATGAAAACCATAAAAGATACAACACCATGAACAAAGTGGTATGGCCATACACTAGACATAAACAAAGATGCAAATCAAGTACAAACAAAGCATAAAGAATCAAAATCACAAGACTCTCAATAGACACCATGACTCAATCCCCATGGTTCCTAGTGATTCCAAGGAAAGCTCAATCTGATCCTTCTTTAGAATTTCATGGCAGTCTCTTTGCCATGAAATCCTTGCATCATATTTCCATAAACACATAACCATCAGTGCAAAAATAACCATAACAATACACCAGTTACCTTACCTCATTGTTCCAAGCACATTACTTCCATCTAAACACATCCATGCCATCTCTCAAGGGACTCCAATCACTTGACAAATCTAGCCATAACTAGAACCGATTGTTATACCTATCAAATACATATTTATGAATATGACACATATCCTCACAATGTTAGACAAATTCAAGGTTAAGAAGACTTCCTATATGCAAAGCACTCATTCGTTCGGAATTGTGGTTTCCAAACATATCCAAGAGAATTCTCAATGGATAGTTATATAAACAAAAAAACTATTACCGTGTCACACTAATATGAAGCATGTTTCCTACAACTATTTACACATGTCAGTCACATGTTCCACAAATCAAGGCATCATATCTATGAATTTGAAATCAACCTTTACCAAGACTAACGAACATGTCATACTCAACAATCAACTCACATTCATCAGTCATAATACATAATACTACAAGTATCACCTACTTACACTCAAGTACATATCAATTGTTTCAACACATATGTATTAGTACAACCATCTTAAAACAAGATCATTTTAGTAAGAAATATTATAGACACATACTGATATCATTCAAGTAATCAAACGTTCATACTGTTAGACTCCATCTTATGTCAGATTGATTCTTCTTCAAAACCCTGTTTTGAAGAAGAAATCATTAAATATGGTGTTTTCGATTATGTAATTTATTCTTCAGCTCTTCAAAAGACAACAGCGACTTCAAGCTCCTATCCCTACACAAGCACAATTCCAAAACATCATCAGCAATCAGAGGCAAAAAGCTATTTGGAGAAAGTCTCACTGGAAATCCCGAACAAATTTCATTGTCACAGCTATTGAATTAAATGATTGCGTTAGCGCTGGGAATGCCCTGCTGTTCGTTGAAGATCAGGAGCTAAGCCAACATGTCTTCATAGTCCTGTATCGCATGTCATCAAATCTTGCAGCTTGTGCAAGTGAAAGCTTTAGCTCAAAGGAGCACACTAATCTCTTGCTGGGGGAAAGAGTTCTGAGGGATGAGAGCTGGTGGAGAAACAAAGAGCTTTTATTGTACAGTCATTGACAGAGATTTTTAATGAAAGTACACAACTCTGACTTCTGAGATTCCTGTGGTTAGCATAATTTTTTCTTGTGTTTCATATGTAATCTGTTATGTTTCATTTCATTTCATAATCATTTCTGAGTGAACAAATGAAGTGTTTAGGTAGGATTCATAGTATTATATGCTCTGCCTATAAGTTTGTTCATGTTCAATGTTTTCTACTGTTTAAGGAGGATTCAAAGGTATTGTTTGCCCTCCTTAGCTCCTCACCAGTCTTGCCATCCCATTTAATCTCAATTTGATGTTAAATTTATTGCCTACCTTGCCTCAGTCGATAATCTGTGTTATTCATTATATTTCTCTGCTCAAACTGTGACTTTACCCATGCAGCCCAAAAAAACCCCATCATTTTATTAAAAACCCTTTGATCAGTTTACTAGCCTAAAATCAGTGTTACCCTATTGGTCATCTCATCCATTGAAGATTTTACTGAGATTGACCAGAGAGAGCCTTCTCCTCCCCCGTAGGGCTAGCTACGAGGCTAAATAGTTTGATGTAGCCTTGAGGTTTACCTGTCTCAGCCTGAGGTGAAATTTCAAGCGCTAACATACTGGCGACCATACTGGGGAGAACATTCAATTTGTTGATTGTCTTGTCCTAGTACATGCAATCAAGGTGCAGATCTGATGCTGATGGTGGACAACACTCAGACACTTATACAGGCTGAAATATTCACCCGGCGACTCCAATTCGATCCAGACATTCCAGTGCTTGTTGATCCATTCATGCAATGGAATGGTATGTGGCAAACCCTGCCCTGTATGAAGCTGTAGAAGGAATAAGAAAGGCGTTAGCAAATACTAAACTTGATGAAGATGTTTTCAGTGTCTGGCTTCATTTGTTGAAATCTTCTAAGGTCTTCAAAACTGAATTTTGCGAGCTAATTGTTGAAAGAATTGAAGAGGAGATTCAATGGTTAGATGAGTAGATCCAGTCATATGATTTCCAAGACCCTAAAAAGTTTTTGGAAATCCTTCCTCCATCGAAACAAGAAATCATAGACTTGCCTATAGAGGTTTACATTGACAATGTGCAGCTGGAAGTATGCATTGCAGAGTTGGGGCAACCAATAGAGTCTGGCTTCTGCGATCCAATGGCAACTTACATGGACATGTTTTTCAGTTTGATTGACAGATCAAGCTGTCTTTTCCGTGAACAGGCTTGTTACGTGCATGAAGGGTTGCCAACAATTACATCTGTGTCCTCGTGGAAGCATTCTCAAGCGGCATCATTTTTAGGTCTACTTGAATGGCTAATCTGGCATTTTAGTATTACCTGATCTATTGTTTGTACAACAGATTAGGGTAGATTTTGTAAATAAATAAGCAGCCATAAAGGCAACATCTTGTTTTAGTTGGCTTGAAGATTGTTGAGTTGTTTGTTCAGTCATTTCAGTTTGAGTTTGAAAATGAGTCAAGAGTTGTGTTGATGATGACTCCATTGCCCAATGGGTGGAGGCACTGTCTGCTCTCCCAAAGTTCTGTGGTTCTTGGCACCTCCACGAAGCGGCAGCTGCCATCCCAAGTGGAGCCAATGTTAGACTCCGTCTTATGTCAGATTGATTCTTCTTCAAAACCCTGTTTTGAAGAAGAAATCATTAAATATGGTGTTTTCGATTATGTAATTTATTCTTCAGCTCTTCAAAAGACAGCAGCGACTTCAAGCTCCTATCCCTGCACAAGCACAATTCCAAAACATCATCAACAATCAGAGGCAAAAAGCTATTTGGAGAAAGTCTCACTGGAAATCCCGAACAAATTTCATTGTCACAGCTATTGAATTAAATGATTGTGTTAGCGCTGGGAATGCCCTGCTGTTCGTTGAAGATCAGGAGCTAAGCCAATGTGTCTTCATAGTCCTGTATCGCATGTCATCAAATCTTGCAGCTTGTGCAAGTGAAAGCTTTAGCTCAAAGGAGCACACTGATCTCTTGCTGGGGGAAAGGGTTCTGAGGGCCGAGAGCTGGTGGAGAAACAAAGAGCTTCTATTGTACAGTCATTGATAGAGATTTTTAATGAAATTACACAGCTCTGACTTCTGATATTCCTGTGGTATGAAAGTTAGCATAAGTTTTTCTTGTGTTTCATATGTAATTTGTTATGTTTCATTTCATTTCATAATCATTTCTGAGTGAACAAATGAAGTGTTTAGGTAGAATTCATAGTATTATATGCTCTGCCTATAAGTTTGTTCATGTTCAATGTTTTCTACTGTTTAAGGAGGATTCAAAGGTATTGTTTGCCCTCCTTAGCTCCTCACCAGTCTTGCCATCCCATTTAATCTCAATTTGATGTTAAATTTCTTGCCTACCTTGCCTCAGTCGATAATCTGTGTTATTCATTATATTTCTCTGCTCAAACTATGACTTTACCCATGCAGCCCAGAAAAACCCCACCATTTTATTAAAAACCCTTTGATCAGTTTACTAGCCTAAAATCAGTGTTACCCTATTGGTCATCTCATCCATTGAAGATTTTACTGAGATTGACCGGAGAGAGCCTTCTCCTGCCCCGTAGGGCTAGCTACGAGGCTAAATGGTTTGATGTAGCCTTTAGGTTTACCTATCTCAGCCTGAGGTGAAATTTCAAGCGCTAACACATACAACAAATAAATGACATAATAGACACTAAACACTCAAACACAAAAAACAACATAGTCAAACATTCAAACACCAAATAGATGACATAAGAAAAGTCATACCTTAATGCATCTCTGAGGAGGCTATCTTGTCTGCACAATAAATCTAGATTATCACGATATAAATTCAAAACATATCAACTCAAACATAAATACAACCATGATATCCATAAAAGTAACTAGCTAACATGTTCACAGCATAATCTCATAAGAAATTGTTATTCATGCATAGCAATCAAATATGCACAGTCATTCTATATTAGTACAACACACTATCACAGATAAGTCGACTCATACCTGAATACCATAACCATAATCATTTGCATAGATCAATCCATGTTAGCACGATACTTGTAACATCAATATCTTCAACGAAATGAACATAACATCATGCATATGACCATAAGGCATACAACAATAGGTTCATGCCATTCATTACTATATGACACATGTACATATGACTACACTAATCAACTAGAATTTATAATACATGTAACCATAACAAAAATGAAATGACAAGTATATAAGTAACCCTAATTCTATAACAACCATTAACCACATACATGCATGCCAACCATACAAACCTATATGAAGATATGCTCTTACGTCAAATTTTAGTGTTGCAATATTTCCATGGTGATCTAGATCTCCTACTCTGTCTCGGCCAACACATCAACATCATAACATAACAGAAACATCATGATGACACAAACTACATACAATGACCTCAGAATTCATGTCTAACCTATTATGCATGCACAACCATAACCATAACAATGTCTGCATAACAACATACAAACACTAACATGCATAAAAAATGCATATACATACGACATGCATTCATGACAAATGCATCCGATCAAAAACATCATCAACCTTCACATAACAACAACACTACAACCATGATCAACACCATGAAAATGCAATAAGCACATGGACTACAAGCATAAGGAACAAATATGTAGCCGACATGAATTAATGACCAAAACACCACCCATCCAGTTCGAGGGGTGAACCATACTTTGATACCACTCTTTAACACTCTCCTCCCATATCTACCCAACTAACCAACCAACCAGGGTAAACATGTCACAAGAAGTTACTATTATATGACTTAACTCCCTATGTCTTAGTTAAGGAAGTGGAACAACCAAAACACATCACACAGACCTTCCACATCATCAACAAAACTCCCAGGAGACATCCCAACCAATAAGGTAACTATTCCTTGAGACCAATTGAAGTTTAAGTGCATCGATGCCCTGGACACTCCCTTTATATGGAAAAGGGTGTGTCTGGGAGGCTCTAGATCCTCCCACACTAAGGGCATGGGTGCATCTAAGGAATTTTTTCCTAGTGCTATGCTTGCGTCTCTAGGATTTGTGCCACTTTTTTAGGCCCAGACCACTACCCATAACTCAATGACACCTTTAAGAATGAAACTTCAAAGTGGAACAAAGATACATTTTCAAAAACATCAACAAGGACTAGAGTAGACCCCTACTAGCCATGACATGAATTTCATCAAACATGTCACAAATATGTAATCTACAGGTTTAAACAATAGATCAGAGAATAGGGGTATCATACTTATCTGAGATTCGCTATGAGGCATTATTTCCATATCAGTTTAGTTTCATTATCAGCTATTAGGTCATAGATCATTGTTCATTCAATTACAAGTAAAACATGATGAGCCATACACAGCCACTATCATAATACATGTTCATAACCAACATAATAACACCAAAAATACCAATAAACAACAACCATATAATCCACCTATAAACTTGTATACTACTCATGAATTAACAAGGAGAGATAATCTCATATTAATGATGCAAAATCCAACCTAGTATGGGACTACCATGTTCCACCCGACCATAGATTGGCTGAGTCAAGTCTCTCTTCAGCCAATCAACCCCATGCCATATTCCAAGCATGAATGTGGGATCTCATGAAACACATATAGCACAACTAAACCAGGGATTCGAGAGGCCAACCACCTCAACCCTCAACCAGTGAATCCACCTCATGGTCAAACGTCACTAACCATCACTAAATCGGTCTCTACCCAAGTTGTCCAGGGCTTTAGAGAATTTGTTCCAACCCGAATTCCAAGACCAGTAACTCAATCCACAATTGTTACAGGTCTTCCAGAGCGTTTGTCCAACCAAGGCTCCAAGACTAGTAACTCAACCCAAAAAGGGCTCTAGAGTGGTTTTCCAACCAAGGCTACAAGATTAGTAACTCAACCCAATCTATTATAGGGCTTCTAGATAGTTTTCCCAACCAAGGCTCTAGGACAAGTAACTCAACCTCAACCATTATAAGGCTTCTAGATCATTTATCCAGCCAAGGCTCCAAGACTAGTAACTCAACCCACCAAGGGCTCCAAAGCATTTTTCCAACCAAAGGCTCTAGGATTAGTAACTAAACCCAAGTTGTTACAGAGCTTCCAGAGCATTTTTCCAACCAAGGCTCTAGGAATAGAAACTCAACCCAGGTCGTTACAAGGCATCCAGAGCATTTCTCCAACAAAGACTCCATGACTACTAACTCAACCCAAGCTATTACAAGGCTTCTAGCATTTGTCCAACCAAGGCTCCAAGAACTAATAACTCAAACCACATCTAGAGGAATATGAGAACCAACTAAAAAAAAAATGTAAACACACAATTGCATGGCTATCCAGGAAATGGCAAGGCTAGGAAAAACCATTTTCAATCCAGGCAATCCTCCATGCCAATGACAAATCATAACCAAGAAACCACATGCATGTGTCATGCATGCCAAAACTAGCAAGGAAATCATACATGCAATTCAATACCTACAAGTGAAACCTGTTGTAGTCGTTGACCTTGATGTCCTCTTGCTTTTTTTTTGCTTTTCCTTTGCCTTCTTGCTCCAAATTCCAAGTATGCCACACTCCTCCAAGAGTGCTCCATGAAAACTCTAAGTGTCCAATATTATGAGAGAGAGAGAGAGAGAATATAACAGAGATCCACCAAAACCTGTCAAGAAAATCTTGCTACCTAGTCCTCAGAAGCCTTTTTATCAATGAGGCCTGTATTTTTTTCAATTTCCATTATTTTCCTTAAATTTCCTCCTCACATGTAACCTATGACCTTTCACCTTCCTTTTCTCCTAATTTCCTTTATTTTCATAAATAAAATTCCAATAAATGTTGCATGCCTTTCCAAAGCCTTTTCCATTTCCTTTTCCAATTTCCTTGGCCATAAGAAACCGAAGTGACACCCCACTAGGATGTTTTTTCGCACCATTCAACTTAGAATACGTGTCCCGTGACCATGGTCTTATATATATTTTTACATGAATTTTTAACCAAGTTTGTTACAGGAACGATGACAATGAGACTACATGATGAACCTTGATGAAAATGTGGATGATATCAAAGATTATGTGAGGACATCATGCATCATTGAGTCTTGAAACCCTCACATATCGTTAATGTATGTGTTTACTCTAACCATGTCAAATTTTGATGCATACATGAATAGTTTGAAGAAATTTCAATGTTCGCCCCATTCACTGGTTATGTACAGTGTGACATTAATGGATGATATTGGTCATGGGTGTGTTGGAAGATGTTCCATGACACTTCAAGAACAAAGATTCCATAGATGGGAATGACAAATAATGACAATTAGTGCATAATGAATGTTGATGAAAAATGGATGATCTCAAAGTTTAGGTGGGGATATCAAGCATTCTTTAGTCTTGAAACCCTTGAGTACTATCAAGGAATGTGTTTAGTCTCTAACTATGTCAAATTGTGATGCATACAAGAATAGTTTGAATAAATTTCAATGTTAATGGCCCCATTCACTGCTCATCATGTGACATTGGTGGATGACATTGGTGATGGGTGCGTTGGAGGACATTCCATGACATTTCAAGAGAGTTATGATAAAGCCCTAAATCCTCTAACCCCTAAGCATGCATTAACCTTTAAATCCTTAAGCCCTAGTCCTTAAATTAAGTACCCTTAATCCCTCAGCCCTAGTTAATCACTAATCCCTTAACATAAAATCCCTAAATCCCTTAACCCCTATGCCATAGATCCTTAAATACTTAAGCCCTAATTCCTAGTCCCTTAATCCATAAACGCCTATTCCCTAAGCACTTAAACATTGATCCTTAACACATGGCCCCTAAACCATTAATCATTAAACTACCTAACTCGTAAGCATAAAATCCGTTAGCTCTTGACCCTTCATCCCTTAAACCATAACTCCTAATCCCTTAACCCTTAAGCCATATATCCTAAATCCCATAATACACAAAGTCCCTATCAACTTAACCCACAACACCTCAATTAATTAACAATTTAGGCACATCCAACACTGAATCCAACATTAAAAAGGTAGCAACCAAGGCAAAAATTTAGGTGCTACATGAGGAGCTAAATCCAACACAATTTATGGCATAAATTTGTAATGTGACTCCTAGAGCAATTTTTGTCGTAATTCTGATGCAATTTATGGCGTTAATTCATGGCATAATTCCTAGCATAAATTTTTATGTAATTTCTGATGCTATTCATGCCTAATTTAGCAATTAAATGTTTTCGTCGGTGAAAAGAATGCTGACAATAGCTCCGAATTTTTCAAAAAATTGGAGAAAAATACACTAAAATAGTCCTTGGAAGAAAAAAAGGGGGAATAAATGGATTTGTTGTAGTGCAAAGATAAAGTTGTCATCGAGATTTTTTTATTGTCCTGATGTTTGTCCTCTGATTAATAGCTAACACCATTGCAGGTAAATACTAGTCTTCTCAGCATTCAATTCACTGACTACACACATGCGCATGTCTTCAGTCAATGTATCGACGCATAGACAGAATGATAAAACCACACAAGCATTAAAAGATCAAATCTAGGAGCATGATTTTCAAAGCATTAAAATATTAATACTAATGTATATTTTCAAAATAACACAAATCCATATGTGCGAGACTGCAAAGAAAATTCATTGTGTGGAGGAAGCTCTCATTCTTTCATCGTGTGGACCTATGCATTTCGCACAATCTATTCATAATAAAATAACCACTAGTCTCGTTCTAGTGTAGGAACAAAGCTTTCAAGTTTTGATTGTGTGGACCTCCACACTACACACAATCTACTAATAAAAAAATGAAACATGCCTAATTACACATAGATAACCATAATAATAAATGTCGTGGGTTATATTGCACACGTACTAACTCTAAAAGAGTTAAAACACATTACAATTGAAATATCCTTCTGCACATATTCACAAATCTATGTAACCGCTCTTCGGCACAACTACATTTGTAAATGTTTTAAATTGGAAACAATTTAAAATTAATTTCATCTCTATGGAATATGTTAGCTCCTGCTGCAACAGGTATGCATTTTTCATGATTGGCATTTCACAGGCCAAATATGTTGTACTTCGCTTGCTGCAATGCTCCATATTTTCTCAAACAGTCTCCACATGAAGAAGGCTACTTCAACATTCATTCAATTGCCTTCAAATTCTGTAAAGTTTTCCTGGTATCGCTACTGTTAGTTAAAGGGAGGTCCAAACAGTTTAATCTTGGTCTCCCTAGGTTTAAATTTCATGTTTTAGAATATAGAGATTGTAAGTCTGTCCAAACAGTTTAATCTTGGCAGACTCTTAGATAGGTAGAGAAACAGAAGAGTCCAACAGTTTAATATGGGCTCTGGAAGAAATAAGGGTGGTATGTAGATAGGAAATCATCAAAAGAAAAATGTATGTTGGGTTTGCAAGTCTAAGTGCACCCCAAGCAAAAGAAGAAAAAATGCTAGGCAAGTAGGCTGGGTAGGTAGTTATGAGGCTGTTGAATTGCTGACAAGTTCCAAGTTTGCAGGCATCATATCATGCAGAACATAATCAGCAAAGTTTTGTAAGCAAAAAAGGCTCAAATGAGGTATAACTAACTCCCCTTCTCTGCTTTCCCCCCGATCACTAACTAACATCCCCAAAAGAGGTCAAGATCTGCTTGACACCTCTTAAGTTCATCATCTTCATCACTTCGGTTGAGTAAAGATCTGCTTTACTCAAAGCTGTTCCATATCTTCTCCTGAAGTATGGTCCTACCCCCTGCAACAGCCTAAGTTCTCCTGAAATTTAGTGCTTTCTTACCATCTCCACACTAACCACTAATATTATTATGTAGCTCCCTATGTTTCCTGTCCCCGTACTAATATTAAGTAAATTCCCCTATATAATATCCCTTCCCCTGGTTGAAAAATAACCATAGCAAGTCCCGGGAATTGTTTAGTTTATCAGAAACTAAGCAAGAACCCAACCTCCGAAACCACCCTCCACATACTATGGACTCCTTCCTAAGTATAAAACTCCCCCGAAGTGGTCGGAACCCTTCCGAAACTTCAAAAGCCCTTCACACCCACTTACTTACTTTTTCCCCTCAAAACCGTTTTTGCATCGCAACCTCGCCATCTCACATTCATGCAAAACAATGACCATCCGTTCCCCGCCGATGCGACATTGCGAAATCGGCGATCGGCGACCACAAACGCTGAGTGTCCAATCCGTTCACCTTTCCTCTCCACCAATGCGATATCGCAATATCGCATATCGGCAGTCGCAAGCGCCAAATGCCCAACTTAATGATCCCCCTCTTCCCCGCCGACGCGATATCGCAATATCGCATCGGAACCTCTTCACCAACAGTTCATCTAGTACCTCACCACGCCGCGCTGTACCAGGGACCCACTGATGACATCATCTGCCGTACAGCCGACGCAGTGCTTACGTCAGCAGCCAGAAAAGCCGAAAAAGCTTCGCGCAAGGAGAAAAGTCGCACTTCGGAGCTCCAGATCAAGAAACAGAAGCATTTTTCGATGCGCGAATAGCGCGAAGTGCTATGCGCGCATCGCTACGGGAAATGGGCCATTTGGAGGAATCTTCAGGGAATCTTCTGATTGCCGAGCCCACTACGCGCCGAAAAAGCTCGAAAATCATCCAATCGTGCCAAAGGATCCGGTTTGAAGACAACAACAGATCATTCACAGAGTTTAAAGTGTATCAGATCAGATCAGCAGGCTCCAAGCGTGCCAAAGAGTATCAGTCGACGGCGAAAACCATCAATGTAGCAGCAAAGTGTATCAGAGAATATCTTGAGCAACAGCCCAAAGCAAGAGAAATTTGAATATCTTCCAGCAGAGCCATAGGAGGAGAGAAAAATCACTTGAAGCTCTCAAATCATAATAATTGCACATTCAATTCGCACCAAAGCCGAACTACAGTCCCAAAGCACATTCACTTCAACAGCACCGCATCTGGTCCCCAAAGGCCACCTCGTCACCTGTTCCGATTCAGCTACCCCCAGTGCAGCCAAAAGATTTACTTGCATTTATTTCCAGCAGCATTTAGATTTTTGAGGAGTTCTAAGCAGACCGGTCAAGGTCACCTGTAATGATGTTTTCCTGATATTTTGTTTATAAATACCACCCGAAGCAATATTGTAAAGGGTTGGTTGGTTGGTAGTAGTAGTTGTTGGTCAGTTTCTTTTCCAACAATATTCTCTGAGTAAAGACTCACACTGTAACTGTCATATTTTTCATAATCAAAGATTGCTGAAAGCATGGATTGCGAAACAACTTGCTGTTTTCTCTTGGCCAAGGAATGATTACGGAATTCCTGTGTCTCTGCATGATCCAATAAGTGTTCTTCTTCCCTGTTTATTTTATGTTTTATCATCTTTCCGCCTTTTCTAAGCTGCAGGAAAAAATAATAGCTTAAGATTTGTTTAAATACACCTTAAGTTCAATTTCTGCACTTTTTGATGTTTTCTGCCGAAACAGTTATGGGCTAGAATTCTTAACTGCTCTAGTTTACCCTGTTTCTTTCGTATATGAGTGCATGTCTTTGGAATTCTTAACTACTCCGGGATCCCACTCATCCATTTCTCCCCTTGGTCAGCATGATGAAATGATTCTCTTTTGCCTTTCATCCCTGATATTCATTCCATACTTTCAGCAGCTTGAGTATTGTATCCTGCGTGGCTATCCCACTCTGTATCCCTTTGTGACCAAGAAAACGCTCGCATGCCTCAATCTGTGACTCCATGCCCAATGGTTCAGAACTTATAACACCTTACTGTGCCTCTTTACTCGAGAATCATACCTTCCTTCCAATCATAGTCAACATTCCCTTGAAGTCAGAAAGCTAGCCTAAAATCATCAACTAAGGTTGATTCTAGATCAACTAAGGTTGGATCTAAAGGAGAGAGCCCTCTTCGATTGCAAGTGGGCTAGAACCTGCAATCAGAAGATTGGTTTGTGGTTACTGTTATCACCCCAAGAAACTCACCTAGGTTGTATATCAGTGATGCTCAGGAACATTAAAAATTTAACAATTTTATTCGATGAAACGATGGATAAAAGGAGGATGTGCAACACCTTTAAGCCAGATAACCACTTCTACTATGATTGACCCCAGACATGGGTGAACACCCCCAGACTACAAGGCTTTTAACCACCAATTACTCACAGCTTAAGGTAAAGGTGATAATGAAGAAAACTAATCACCCCAGCAGATGCACAGGACCCTGTGATGGCCGGCGGAAACCAGTAAAAGGTCTGTAAATCTGGATTCTAATACATAGACAGGATGACAGCTCTCTATGCATTACAACAACAGAAACCTGCATACATGTTCAGTTATACATGCCAAATTCTAACACAGAGGTGGGATGTCAGCCCCTCTAATGCTAAAATTTACAGCAAATGAACGAATGCAAAATAGGCACAGCCTGGAACAAGAAGAAGAAATGGAAAGTGAGCAATTGACAGTGAAAGAAGCTTGTATTAATTGGAAATGAAGACCAGACACTGCAGGTTACAAAGTAGTTACAGTCTCCAGAAGTTAGAAGGCTACAGTAAGCTCTCATTCATCAAACACTCATAATATCATTACATCTGAGTTCTGAGTATATATAGTGTTACAATACAAAATATCTCTGTTAAGCAATGCGTGGGGGAGCCCATAAATGGCCACCAACCATATTTACATTTAGGAATGGCCTTCTGATACAAATCTGACTGTGTTTTGAATAGATTTGTCCCTCTCTGGTGCTCTGCGGTCCTTTTTGGGTAGGTAGAATGAAATATGGGTGAAGCCCATAGCTATTGAATGCTTTGACTGGATCTACGGTGTCCTACTTCCTCCTCGGCCATACTGCGAATTGAATGCAACTGCCTGCTACGCTGTACTACTCCATGCTTTCTCTGACTAGCTCCACGCCACTAAGAAATCCTGCCCGCTTTGCCACATTTTAAACATTAACAGTAAATGCATGCATCACTCCTTTATCGGGTCGCCTTTCGGGTCACAATTGCACATGATAGCCGGTCAATCCTCTGTTTGAAAATACATTGAAAAATGCTGCAAAACACTGGAAATTTGATTTTGGCGAACTTGAAAACATATATATTTTGCTTCCCGGACCCCATCAGGTCTGAGCTTCATCGCTATCGGCACCCCCAAGGCTTCCTTTATATTTCCTCATATTTCATTATATAACGAAAATGCGCCCAAAATCATTGAAAAGACCTTAGCGCGGACTTGAAATTTTATGAAGAATCACTCATAATGATATCGGGTCCGACCCATCGGGTCGCATACATGTCTTGTATAAAAGCTCCGCCCCTTTTGAAAGCACCGATAGTGATATCACCGCGGACCCAAAAATTTATGAGAAATAATTTATAGCGCCACCAGGTCCGGCTTGTCGCATCGCACACATAACCATGCAAAAGACCCTGCCCCCTTTGGAAACGCCGATGCGATATGCCGACGTGATATCAGCGATGTGGTGTCGGCGATTGCATATCGCCAAATATAAAGGCCCCAACCTCTTTTGCAAGTCCTCCATTGCGACCCGCCGATGCGATATCGGCGATCGCTCATCGGTGAGGTCTCCTGAGTCGCTGCCACTGCCCGCCTGTTCCGACTGCGAAATGCTGACGCAATCTAGATCGTTGATCGGCCAGATCCGATGGCTGATATGATTTCGGGCCCTTAAGCCTGCGATTTGAGATTTTTCATGATTTTAGAATATTTGTGCCTCCCGATAGTATATTCCCGCTCCTCCAAGGGCTTTCCTCTTGCAACTTCTTCAACCGGTAGGAAGATTTTAGCCAAAATTTGGAGAATTGAACATCAGAAATGGTTCGCTTGGCATAAACTTAGGTGTGTTTGCAGCCTTTGAGAGTGCTTGAATCCATTTTCTTATCCTTTTACACAGCAGAGCTAACACTGGCTCCTTCTGGGGATGAGATCCTCCCTGTGAGGTCTCAAGAACCTGCAGATCAATGCCTTTCCCACAACAAATTGAATTAGCAAAAATTCCTAGTGCTCCATTGGGCATGGAGTCTACTATAGCTATACTAACAACCGATAAAAGCAAAATATTTACAGCTTTAAGGCCAGAGACCTTAAATGACAGATTTTTTCAAAAACCGCCCATTAACTGGGCCATCAAAAACTGCCTCCCCTTCCATACTTTTCAGTATGAAGGTGTTGTTCCCTTGAATCTGTGAAATAATGAACGGGCCTGTCCAGAGAGCATCGAATTTCCCATGATTGCCTTTCTTTTCCTTAAAAGCATCCCATTTCATGACCAAATCCCCAACCTGGAAATTGTTTCTTTTTGCCTTCTTGTCAAAGGCTTCCTTGACCTTTTGCTGATGTGATGTAGCCTTCTCAACCCGGTGTTCTCGAATCTGATACAATTCTGTTAAATCAGTGATTCTATTTGTCATATCATACTCTTCATTCTGCGCTGTTTGAAGCAACTTTGCCACTGGGAGTGTAAGTTGAATTGGAAAAATGGCATCAGTACCATATACCAGCTTGAAGGGAGAGCAACCTGTAGATCTCTTGATAGTCACTCTGTTCGCCCAAAGTGAATACTTCAGCTTGGCATCCCAATTCTTTTTATTATCCTCTAACAGCTTCTTAATTATCCTAATAAGACTTTTATTAGAGGATTCTGCTAAACCATTCCCTTGGGGGTAATAGGATGTGGAATGAACAAGTTTAATGCCCATCGAATCACACATTTCCACCAATTATTTTGCCCTGAATGTTGTTGCGTTATCTGTTATTAGCTTATGCGGGCAACCAAATCTGCTGAAAATATTTTCTGATAAGAATTTCATGACCACATTATGATCAGCCTTCCTTGTTGGGATTTCTTCGATCCATTTTGTAAAATAATCTGTGGCCACTAATATCCACCTGTGCTGGCCACTGGAATGTGAGTTGATTTCACCAATAAAATCCAAGCCCACTGCTGAAAAGGTCCTTTTGCAATTATTGGCTTTAGGGGCAGGGGTTTCAACTGTTGCTTACCTTCAAATCTCTAGCACCTGTCACAAGATTTAACAAAAGCAAAAGCATCAGAGAATAAAGAGGGCCAATAGTATCCGGCTCTGAGAATCTTTTGGGCCGTAGTTCTCCAATAATGATGTCCTCCACACATGCTGTCATGGAACTGCTGCATAACTACTATTGACTGTTCTTTGTCTAGACATCTTAAAAGCACTCCAGATGGACCCCTCCAATAAAGCAAACCATCATTGATGCAATATTTTGTTGCCTTGAGTTTTAAAGTTCTTGCTTGACTTTGAGAGAAATCTGAAGGGACTTCAAGCCTCAAGAGAAAGTTGATTATTGTAGCATACCAGCTACATGAAGCTAGGTTCTTGGGCACTGACTGCTCTCTCTTTGCTTCGGCTGTTTCATGCTCTTCTGTTAGACCATTTTCTGCTACATTGAACAAGAAATCAATTTCCAAAGACCCGCAATTTTCCTCAGTCAACAATTTAGCAAGCCCTTGACCCCTTACCAGCTTGGTGGGCTTCAGCTCTATGTTGAATTCTATCATTTTTGCAATCCATTTCGCTCCTTTTCCATCGAAATCAGGTTGCGTTAATACATCCTTTATTGCAGCAGAAGGTACATATGCAACTATTTTGGAATGCAAGATGTATACTCGGAAAGCTTTCAAAGATTTGACAAGAGCATAAGCCTGCTTTTCAATAATATCGTACCTGAACTCAACATCCCTTAAGTTCTTGCTAAAAAAGGCCACTGGATGCTCTTGACCTGCTTCATCTTGCTGCAACAGAACAGCTGCGATTGTGTCCTTAGAGGCAAATGAGAATAGATGAAACTCCTTGCTATAGTCAGGGCTTATTAAAGTAGGAGCTTGCATAATAGCCTTCTTAATGGAATCAAAAGATTTCCTTGCTGCATCAGTCCATCTTACCTTTGCTCCCTTTTTTAACATGGAGGTTATGTGCTTAACCAGCTCAGCAAAATTAGGAATGAACCTCCTTACAAAGTTGATTTTGCCCAGAAAAGATTTTATATCTTTCTTTGATCTAGGGAGAGCCAAGGCCTGAATTGCTTTGACTCTTTCTGGGTCGATTTGGACACCTGCAGCCGATACTACACGCCCCAATAGTTTCCCTTCTTTCAAAGAAAATTGAGACTTTTTGGGATTGAGTGAAATTCCAAATTTCCTGCATTTTAAAAACACCTTTTTTAAATGTTGTAGATGATCATGATGGCTGCCAGAATAAACAGTTATGTCATCAAGATATATTAGCACGAACTTATCCTTTTCACCCACAAAAGCAATATCCATAGCGCGTTGAAAGGTGGCTCCAGCATTCATGAGCCCAAATGGCATTTTAGCATACATGAACGTGCCCCAAGGCATGGTAAATGTTGTCTTCTCTTGATCATCCGGATGCACTACAATTTGATTAAAGCCTGAAAATCCGTCTATAAAAGACATTACATTGGCACCTGAGACTTGCTGCAACAAATGCTCCATTTTTGGCAGAGGATAATTGTCCTTTTTCGAGCACTTATTTAGATTCCTGAAATCAACACACAGTCTGATTTCTCCATTCTTCTTCCTCATGACAACCAGATTTGCCACCCATTTAGAATATCTGAGAGGCACTATTATCTTAGCAGCCAACAACTTTTTAATTTCTTTCTCCACCAGAGGAAGGAGCAACGGATTCATTGGTCTCAACTTCTGTTTGAAAGGAATAGTGTCTTTTTCAAGCGGAATTTTATGCAGAATTACATTTTTGTCATATGTTTTCAGATCGTTGTACTCCCAAGCAAACACATCAGCAAACTGCCTCATTAACTTGCAGTATTCAGCATTATGATCAGCAGATATATTAGCGAACAGATTAATAAATTTGGGCTGGCCTAGGCTTCCTATATTATGCTTACACACAGCAGCTTGGTCTTCTTTATAGGCAGCTTTGTAAGGCACATCATTGTGATCAAATAATCGCTCAAGAGGAATTAAACCCTTAGGAATGTGGTTGTTAGGAAGTTGGACTATGCTATTCTTGCCAATCTTATTTTTAAACTGGAACTTGGGAGCTTCTAGCAAAGCATCATTATTTTGGTCAATTTGCATTTCAGAAAATTCATCAATGACTTGAAGAAACCTATTCAACTCATCATCATCATCAAAAACTTTCCAATGGTGGACATTATCAGGCACAGAGGGTCTATACTTCATTTGTACCTCATAAACTAGTTTGGGAGGAGATGGAGGGATGAACAAACTAGCAGAGACAGCAAGGGAGTCAGCAAGCTGATTTTGGGCTCTAGGAATATATGAAATGCAGAAAAAATCAAAGAACTCCTTGACTCTCCATACCTCATCTCTATAAGCTCTCAGCCTTGGATGCTTTGCTTGGAATGTTTTATTTACTTGCTGAATTATCAGATCAGCATCTCCAAATACCTTCAGCTTCTTTATTCCTCTGTCTTTGGCTGCCTGAAGGCCCAATAGCAGAGCTTCATACTCTGCTATGTTGTTTGTCACCTGAAATACCAGCTTTAGGGACAATTCAACTCTTTCTTGCCGTGGGGATACTAGCACCACCCCTGCTCCTGCAGTCTCTTTGGTGCAAGCTCCATCAAAAAACATCTCCCAAATCTGTTCTTCTATATCATGCTCGGCCTGATCTGATTGTTTCCTGATCTGCAATGAGGCCTCCTGAGATTCTTCTATCTGAAGAATACATGCACCAAAATCAGTGTCCACTGCATATATGGGATGATTTGTAGGATTCTTCTCATCACTAATGATATATGCCAGCTGTGCTTCTCTATATAATCTCCTGCTTTCTCCTCCAAACACTGGGACAGTTGCATAAGATAGATCATTCTGTAATGTCCCTCCTAGTCACTTAATCCACCCTCTAGACAACAGCATACCAAACTTCGGAGGGACATCGGCCACCACTATATCCATCATGATACTCTTCATAGGCAGCTGGGTTATGGTAATAGCTAGATCCTTAATCAACCCAAGGCATTTTACCTTCCTTGAATCAAAAGAGAACAAATCATGATAGGGTCTAGTGATATCAAGGCCTAACTCTTCCATGACAGTTTTAGGCATTAGATTGTGGCTGGCACCTGTGTCTAGCAGACAATTGTGGAGGATTTTATCATGGATAGTCAATGAAACATAGAAAGATGGAGAACTATTATCAGCGGGTTCAATCATGGGACTAAGCACCATAGCAGGCTTATCATCTTGCAAGTTGACAGAGTCCATGGAGGTTTGTTTAGACTGTAGATCAAGGGCCTCAAGGATGGGTCTTCTGAACAACTCACTCTTGACCAACTCAGCTAGAGGCACAGCAACCTTCAATTTTTCAACTTATGATTCAAAATTGAAAGAAGAGAAAGGCTTATCAGTAGTTTTTACCTCTTGGACTGGAACTTTGAGGGTGACCGGATCAGCTGCTGATCTTCTTTGCCTGGTATGCTGTGGAGCTACTTGGGCAGTAGCTTCTTGTGCAATTGTTTCTTTGGCATTATTTGCATTGGATCTTAGATTATATTTGCGCTGCTGTTCACCTGATTGCAGCACAGCACCAGTGTCCCATCCTTGCTTGTTTTGCTCTTGCTGCAATGACTCTTCAAATTCAGCCAATGTTAAAAATACAACGCTACCTTTATCTTCCATGCAGTGAATTTCATCTTCCTCTTCTTCAAATTGTTCCCCCTCCATTACTGCATTTTGAAAAGGGGCTTTAACCCTATGATCTTCTTTGGCTTGCTCACCTCTTTGCATGATTTGCAACTGATCATTTGCTTTTCTGAATGGGTTTGGACTTCTTGGAGCAAATGTGTTTTGCTGCCTTGTTTTGCCTGAAGCCTGCTCTACTTTTAGCCTTGAAACTTCAACAACCAATGACTCTATCATCTTAGTCATTTTGTCTAACTTAGGCTCTGAAGTTGGAGCCTGAGAAGAAGAGACCTCCCCTCTCGGCTTTCTCCTATCAATTTGACTTTTCAACTTTTCTGCTGCCATAATATTTGATTCAACCTCGAGGGCTGCTTCTTGCATATCATTCAAAGTAGGGCATCTTCTTTCTCTCAAAAGTAAGCAGAAATCAGGGTCAAAAGCATTAGCATATGTAAGTTTGGCAGTGGTGGGGGTAGGCTTTACCTCAGCTGGTATTTTACTATACATCTTATTAAATCTTTTATTGAAATCAGGCAAAGATTCACCCTTTTCTCTTTTCAAGTTTCCAAACTCGGTATGATAATATAATAGGTCCTTCTTATCTCCCCATTGCTTCAAAAATGCTTCATCTAATGCTTCAATATCTATTATAGATCTCTGGGGTAATTCTCTAAACCACTTCCTAGCCTCTCCATCAAGGCTCTGGACAAAAACTCTCATCCATACGTCATTCTCACTGATATCTAAATTGTCAGCATAACTATAAAAAGCTTCAAGATGTTCTTCCGTTGTCACTCCCTCTGTTCCAGTAAATTTGGGCATATATTTTTGATATTCTCCTATAGGCATGGCATTTAAAGGTACAGGCAAGACCAATGGTCCATATCTAGCAGCAACGATCCTTTCAATCCTGGTAGGTGCTTGCTGTCCTGCCATATTTGGAATATGTGGAAGAATGCTAACAGATAGAGCAGCAGGAGATAATGTAATGGATGGGAAGGATATTGGGATGTTTTGGACAGTATGCGAAACACTCTTTGGACTGAGATTCAAAGGAGAACAGACTGCAAAAGGGGCTGAACTAATCTCTAAAGGAATTTCTTTGCTAACAGTGATGGGCTCTACAACTTCAAGTTGTGATTCTTCAGCTATAAACTCATCTTTCAGAGATAAATCAGAGTTTTTAGGCTTACCTGATCCTGATGCCCCTTTCTTCGATGATTTCTTCGATTTAACAACTTTTTCAGGGTCAAGCAATGGTTCAGCTGGAAACTTCCGCAGATTTCTTCTAGTATGCCTCACAAACTGAGCCAGAACTTCAGTGTGGAGTCGCCAAAGGATGGTCTTCCACCTATGGAGTCACCAGACAGATGATTACAACCAAATTCTGTGTTCAAACATTGTCTGTCATCAAAGCTTGAAACTATGTCGTTCTCCCAGGGAAGCTTGAACTTCGATTCTCCTCTCCCCGGCAACGGCGCCAATTAATGTTATCTACAACTTCAAGAAACTCACCTAGGTTGTATATCAGTGATGCTCAGGAACATTAAAAATTTAACAATTTTATTGGATGAAACGATGGATAAATGGAGGATGTGCAACACCTTTAAGCCAGATAACCACTTCTACTATGATTGACCCCAGACATGGGTGAACACCCCCAGACTACAAGGCTTTTAACCACCAATTACTCACAGCTTAAGTTAAAGGTGATAATGAAGAAAACTAATCACCCCAGCAGATGCACAGGACCCTGTGATGGTCGACGGCAACTAGTAAAAGGTTTGTAAATCTGGATTCTAATACATAGATAGGATGACAGCTCTCTATGCATTACAACAACAGAAACCTGCATACATGTTCAGTTATACATGCCAAATTCTAACACAGAGGTGGGATGACAGCCCCTCTAATGCTAACATTTACAACAAATGAACGAATGCAAAACATGCACAGCCTGGAACAAGAAGAAGAAATGGAAAGTGAGCAATTGACAGTAAAAGAAGCTTGTATTAATTGGAAATGAAGACCAGACGCTGCAGGTTACAAAGTAGTTACAGTCTCCAAAAGTTAGAAGGCTACAATAAGCTCTCATTCATCAAACACTCATCATCTCATTACATCTGAGTTCTGAGTATATATAGTGTTACAATACAAAATATCTCTGTTAAACAATGCATGGGGGAGCCCATAAATGGCCACCAACCATATTTACATTTAGGAATGGCCCTCTGATACAAATCTGACTGTGTTTTGAATAGATTTGTCCCTCTCTGGTGCTCTGCGGTCCTTTTTGGGTAGGTAGAATGAAATATGGGTGAAGCCCATAGCTATTGAATGCTTTGACTGGATCTGCGGTGTCCTACTTCCTCCTCGGCCATATTGCGAATTGAATGCAGCTGCCTACTGTGCTGTACTACTCCATGCTTGCTCTGACCAGCTCCGCGCCACTGAGAAATCCTGCCCGCTTTACCACATTTTAAACATTAACAGTAAATGCATGCATCACTCCTTTATCGGGTCGCCTTTCGGGTCGCAATCGCACATGATAGCCGGTCAATCCTCTGTTTGAAAATACATTGAAAAATGCTGCAAAACACTGGAAATTTGCCTTTGGCGAACTTGAAAACATATATATTTTGCTTCCCAGACCCCATCAGGTCCGAGCTTCATCGCTATCGGCACCCCACAAGGCTTCCTTTATATTTCCTCATATTTCGTTATATAACGAAAATGCGCCCAAAATCATTGAAAAGGCCTTAGCACGGACTTGAAATTTTATGAAGAATCACTCATAATGATATCGGGTCCGACCCATCGGGTCGCATACATGCCTTGTATAAAAGCTCTGCCCCTTTTGAAAGCGCCGATAGTGATATCACCGCGGACCCGAAAATTCATGAGAAATAATTTATAGCACCACCGGGTCCGGCTTGCCGCATCACACACATAACCATGCAAAATGCCCTGCCCCCTTTGGAAACGCCGATGCGATATGCCGACGTGATATCGGCGATGTGGTGTCGGTGATCGCATATCGCCAAATATAAAGGCCCCAACCTCTTTTGCAAGTCCTCCATTGTGACCCACCGATGCAATATCGGCGATCGCTCATCGGTGAGGTCTCCTGAGTCGCTGGCACTGCCCGCCCGTTCCGACTGCGAAATGCCGACGCAATCTGGATCGTTGATCGGCCAGATCCGATGGCTGATATGATTTCGGGCCCTTAAGCCTGCGATTTGAGATTTTTCATGATTTTAGAATATTTGTGCCTCCCGATAGTATATTCCCGCTCCTCCAAGGGCTTTCCTCTTGCAACTTCTTCAACCGGTAGGAAGATTTTAGCCAAAATTTGGAGAATTGAACATCAGATATGGTTCGCTTGGCATAAACTTAGGTGTGTTTGCAGCCTTTGAGAGTGCTTGAATCCATTTTCTTATCCTTTTACACAGCAGAGCTAACAGTTATCTTGGCCGTATCCCTAATAGGAGCCTAGGGACAACCTGAGTGATAACATAATGGCGACTCCACTGGGGATCTCCTCAGATAAATCAATGTAATCAATCTGCAGCTCTACAGTGGAAGAAACCGACTTGTGAAAGCCTCGGTCGACCTGTATCTGCGTGCACCATTGGGGATTCAAGCACATGGTTCATCTTTAAACCCCAATGGAGGAAGTGCTCCTATTTTTGAAGGCTTGTCATGATTAGTTCTGATCTTTGGCGGTGGATAGAGATCAGGCACATCAGAGTCCAGACATCCACCTGGCGACTCCACTTCAATTTCAATCAAAGGCTCCACTGAGGAATGAACCAAATGTTACAGCCAAGTGTCCCATGTATGATCAACAAAAGAGAATGACCGAATCTTGGGAAGAACTTCTTATAGAAGAAGCTTTAGAAAAATGCAGAGAAAGTTTATCAGAGTTTGAGCTCAATGACAAATTTTTCAGAAAGGTATTGTCAACAATACCTGGCGGCCAAAATAAATTGTTCCTTGAGTTTGTTGTACAAAAATATGAGAATGAAATTGAACTCTTGGGAGCTCAAATTCAGGCTTATGATTTTCGCAACCCTCAAGAGTTTTGCCAAAATCTTCCTCCTCCAGTTCAACGGGAAATAATATTGTCTCCTGAATTACAGTTTGAGTATGATCTGGGTTCCAAGGGAAAGACAGAAGGATCAACGGCTAGGGTCATTACCGACGATGTAACTGATCCTTCCAGCCCAAAGAACCCGGAATCATGCCTAAGCTTCCATGCTTATATTCAGGAGGAAACACTGTTGCCTGAGGAACTCAGGATTCTGTGTGATCTGGGTTCCAAGGGAAAGATAGAAGGATCATCTGCTAGGCTCATTACCGAAGATGCAGCTGCTCCCCTCGACCCGGAAGATCCCAAATGATGTCGAAGTCTCCCGTCCTCAACTTAGGAGAAGATGCCGCCACCTGCTGATTCACAGACTCTGCATGATTCTATTGAAGATTCAAATGAAGCAGAGGAAGTTCTCTCACAGGGTAAGTTCATTGATCCAATCGCAGATTATATAGAACTTTGGCTTAACAAAATTTTGCTAGCATGTTCTCTAAGTGAAGACCGTAAGCTTCAGCGGCAAGAAATGGAGCGCACAATTTTTGTTGTAAAAGCACGCGCCCAGAAGATGCTTTTGCGTTCAGAAATGATCGGTCAGCAAGATTATCTCATTTTACAGTTACTTAAATGGCTGCACTGGTTATTTGATTTTACTTAACGGCAAAGCAGTTGCTGGTTAGGGTAGGTAGGTAGGAGAAATAAAGTGACCGAAGGAAATTTGACAGAGGACAGCAAAAAAGTAAAAATCAAGGCGTTCTGGCCTGCTATTCTTGACTTCCCGCAAGGAGAAGCCATCCCCGAGTGGAGCCACTGTTAGCTCCTGCTGCAGCAGGTATGCATTTTTCATGATTGGCATTTCACAGGCCAAATATGTTGTACTTCGCTTGCTGCAATGCTCCATATTTTCTCAAATAGTCTCCACATGAAGAAGGCTACTTCAACATTCATTCAATTGCCTTCAAATTTTGTAAAGTTTTCCTGGTATCGCTACTGTTAGTTAAAGGGAGGTCCAAACAGTTTAATCTTGGTCTCCCTAGGTTTAAATTTCATGTTTTAGAATATAGAGATTGTAAGTCTGTCCAAACAGTTTAATCTTGGCAAACTCTTAGATAGGTAGAGAAACAGAAGAGTCCAACAGTTTAATCTGGGATCTGGAAGAAATAAGGGTAGTATGTAGATAGGAAAGCATCAAAAGAAAAATGTATGTTGGGTTTGCAAGTCTAAGTGCACCCCAAGCAAAAGAAGAAAAAATGCTAGGCAAGTAGGTTGGGTAGGTAGTTATGAGGCTGTTGAATTGCTGACAAGTTCCAAGTTTGCAGGCATCATATCATGCAGAACATAATCAGCAAAGATTTGTAAGCAAAAAAAGGCTCAAATGAGGTATAAATAACTCCCCTTCTCTGCTTTCCCCCCAATCACTAACTAACATCCCCAAAAGAGGTCAAGATCTGCTTGACACCTCTTAAGTTCATCATCTTCACCACTCCGGTTGAAGCTGTTCCATATCTTCTCCTGAAGTATGGTCCTACCCCCTGCAACAGCCTAAGTTCTCCTGAAATTTAGTGCTTTCTTACCATCTCCACACTAACCACTAACGTTATTATGTAGCTCCCTATGTTTCCTGTCCCCGTACTAATATTAAGTAATTTCCCCTATGTAATATCCCTTCCGCTGGTTGAAAAATAACCATAGCAAGTCCCGGGAATTGTTTAGTTTATCATAAACTAAGCAAGAACCCAACCTCCGAAACCACCCTCCACATACTATGGACTCCTTCCTAAGTATAAAACTCCCCCAAAGTGGTCGGACCCCTTCCGAAACTTCAAAAGCCCTTCACACCCACCTACTTACCTTTTCCCTTCAAAGCCGTTTTCGCATCGCAAATTCGCCATCTCACATTCATGCAAAACAATGACCATCCGTTCCCCGCCGATGTGACATTGCGAAATTGGTGATCGGCAATCACAAACGCTGAGTTTCCAATCCGTTCACCTTTCCTCTCCGCCGATGCGATATCGCGATATCGCATATCAGCAGTCGCAAGCGCCAAATGCCCAACCCAATGATACCCCTCCTTCCCCGCCGACGTGATATCGCGATATCGCATCGGAGTCTCTTCACCACAGTCTATCCAGTACCTCACCACGTCGCGCAGTACTAGGGACCCACAGCTGACATCATCCGCTATACAGCAGACGCCATGCTTATGTCAGCAGCCAGAAAAGCCGAAAAAGCTTCGCGCAAGGTGAAAAGTCGCATTTCGGAGCTCCAAATCAAGAAACAAAGGCAGTTTCCGATGCGCGAATAGCGCTACGGGAAATAGGCCATTTCGAGGAATGTTCATGGAATCTTCTGATTGCCGAGCCCACTGCGCGTCGAAAAAGCCCGAAAATCGCCCAAACGTGCCAAAGGATCTGGTTTGAAGACAGCAGCAGATCATTCACAGAGTTTAAAGTGTATCAGGTCAAATCAGCAGGTATCAAGCGTGTCAAAGAGTATCATTTGACTGCGGAAACCATCAATGTAGCGGCAAAGTGTATTAGAGAATATCTTGAGCAGCGACCCAAAGCAAGACAAAATTGAATATCTTCCAGCAGATTCACAGAAGGAGAGCGAAACTACTTGAAGCTCTCAAATCATAATAATTGCACATTCAATTCGCACAAAAGCCGAACTGCAGCCCCGAAGCTCATTCACTTCAGTAGCACCGCATCTGGTCCCGAAGGGCCACCTCGTCACCTGTTCCGATTCAGCTGCCCCCAGCACAGCCAAAAAGATTTACTTGCATTTAATTCCAGCAGCATTTAGATTTTTTGAAGAGTTCTAAGCAGGCCTGTCAAGGTCACTTGTAATGATGTCTTCCTGATATTTTGTTTATAAATACCACCAGAAGCGATATTGTAAAGGGTTGGTTGGTTGGTAGTAGTAGTTGTTGGTCAGTTTCCTTTCCAGCAATTTCTCTGAGTAAAGACTCGCACTGTAACTATCATATTTTTCATAATCAAAGATTGCTGAAAGCATGGATTGCGAAACAACTTGTTGTTTTATCTTGGCCAAGGAATGATCACGGAATTCCTGTATCTCTGCATGATCCAATAAGTGTTCTTCTTCCCTATTTATTTTATGTTTTTATCATCTTTCCGCCTTGCTAAGTTGCAAGAAAAAAGAATAGCTTAAGATTTGTTTCATTACACCTTAAGTTCAATTTCTGCAATTTTCGATGTTTTCTTCAGAAACAGTTATGAGCTAGAATTCTTAAATGCTCTGGTTTACCCTGTTTCTTTCACATATG
>APFE031619105.1:0-22115 GCA_000404065.3 Pinus taeda | reverse complement strand
CAAAAAAAAAATCCTAAACAATTTCATCAAGCAATGAATCATTGCATTATAAAATACAATCTATAAACCTTTTGGGAACGTTTTGCTAAACCATGCTCAAAAACCAACATATTTAATATTAATATTTAACAATAATATGGACAATAACACATTTTGATAAATTAAATAACATATTATCAAGCCTAAAAAATGTCACTAATAGAAAACTATGAAGCATGCAACTAATGGAAGTGACCACTCAAGGCCACCATAAAACAATTAATATATTAAGACCAAGATTAATGGAGACATGATCTACAAAGGACAAAGGCAAACCTATTTTAACTTTATTGTTTTATTAGCTTGGTTCAAGATGAACATTTGAAGATATAATGAAGAACATAATTAGTTTTATTGCATTATGAAAATCCAAGCACATTCTATAACTTAGAAAGGAAGAGATGTATAACACTCATCTCAGCGACACAACACATGGAATTAAGTTACTTTTTTATATATAATTTAAACTTCTATCATAAAATCACAGATTTAGCATGAATGGAATGTTTAAAATCCATTTTTAGAAAAACAAAATATAATTTTTCCTATAGAAAAAAAATACCAAAAACTAAATATAATTTTTTAGAAAATAAAAACAAATACTAAACTAAATATATATTAAAAAAAAACTAAAACATAAGCAAACTAGAATTTGAATTTTACACTCATGTTCATTCTCAGAAACTCATATGGTGGAATGTGATCTCTTTATCCTCATTTTTAGTCCTCCTAAAAAATAAAAGCATACAAAAGCGGGAAAGAGCCATAAAGCATGGGGAAGCTTTTTCCTAAGCACAAAAGCATCTAAAAAGTGGAAAATACCATTTTTATATAAGGAAACATTATTCACCCAAAATATTTTGCCCAAATTGAACTAATGAGGAATTTGGGAAATCTTCATAGCCTTCACTTTCCTATATATTGGAGGCTTGGCCATTGAAAAAAAGATGTGAATTCTTGTATTGTCACGCTGTTGAGATCTATCTTGAGAGGGAGGGTTTTGGAGCTAGGAGTTGGGGGAGGTGTTGTTGCAACTACATTTGATTGTTGTAACTTTCCTCCAACTCCTTTATTAATATAGATTAGTTTTTCTTCCCTCCATATGTTTCTATTCATTCTTTACTTATTCTATTTAACTACTAAATGTATGGGATTTTGGTTTATATTTATTTATTCAATAATATTTATATGTTTTTTATAGTTTTGATTATCAAGATATTACGCTGTAAAGGTTGCTTTATTCTCTCTCTTATGTGTAGGACCAAGCTTTGGAGCTAGCTAAGAGCGCTTCCTAGCTATACTAAAAACTCCAAGAAGACCTGCATGCGAGGACTCACAAGAATTCCTTCTCTTTTTCTTAATCTATACTCTACATCTTGATGTAGTAAGAATCCTAAGCGTTAGAACAACCTTTCTCTTAATTGGTTTGTCCTAGGTTTCTGGGATAAACTAGGACGGTTTTATGTTCATCTAACCGTGCATTAAATCCTACAACAAAATGATATTTAGAAACTTTAATATAATTCACTATGTAAATGAAATTATTAAAATGAAAGTAAAACTCCAAAACAAGAAGCTAAAAGTGGATTTAAATAAAAGTAAGAGGGGGTCATCTATGGAAATAAAAGTAAAACTCCAAACAAGAAGCTAAAAGTGGATTTAACCATGGATGCAAAATTGGGAGTAAAATTCGATGTTAAACTAGCAATCAAAACAAGATGCAAACAATGAAACAAAAGGGGTTTTAAAGTAAAATTTAAAAAGGGTTCAACAATAGACACAAAGAAGGGAACAAAATAGGGCATATAAAAAGATACCAAATTGGGCGCAAACAAAGATGTAAAAGTGGACACCAAAATGAGGATGCAAAGAATGGTGTAAAATTATGATGCAAAAAAGATGTAAGAAATGACACAAAACAAGATGAAAAATGGGACTAGAAAATGGTGAAACCAAGGATGTCAAAAATGATGCATAACTAAATGAAAATTCAAACTAAAATCTAGGTGCAAAATGAGTTGCAAATATGGACACAAAATGTGGCAAAAAAAGGATGCAAATTTGGATGCCAAAAAGGATGCAAAATTAGATACCAAAAAGGTGTTGGAATTATGATGCATGTATTGTATTTGATGGCTACCCACTCGTAGAAGAACATATCACTTATTTATAACTAGATGAATCTATAGAAGAGATATTAGATGTGACTAAATGCATGGGATGCCGGACAACTTAAAGGAATCAGATGATAGTTCTCAGTATGTATTGTTGCCATCAAGTCCAAAGGGGGAGATTGTTGGCATTATGATGCATGTATTGTACTTGATAGAAACCCACTCGTAGAAGAACATCTCACTTATTTATAACTAGATGAATCTACAGAAGAGATATCATATGTGACTAAATGCATGGGATGCCAGACAACTCAACCGAATCAGATGACAGTTCTCAGTATGACAAGTTAGCTTTGCCATCAAGTCCCAAAGGGGGAGATTTTTGGCATTATGAGACAAGTGTTGTCTTTGATGGAAAATCACACAGATGACAGATCATAGTGCAGCAGGCCAGTAGCAAGGAGTTGATGATCAGACTACAAGAATGTTTGAAAGAGTGAATTATCCTTTATGGATCTGTACGCAGTTTTAGTGAAGCGAAGGCGCGTATACACACAGGTTCTGTAAATGAAAATAGCGTATACGCAAGTTGGTCCAAACAAAGCCGCGTATACACGCATGTTAGACATTACCAAGTCACGTATGCGTATGCACGCACATTCATGCACGGAAAGGCGCGTACATGTGGGAGAACTTATTTTTGGTCTGTGGTATTTAGTCCTTGGTACTTGAACCTATGGTTTTGGACCATGGTATCTCATCAGAAGTGATGATCCCTAGTATTGGGTCTATGGTATTGATTTGTTATGGTTTTGGACCATGGTATTGAGTAAGGCCTAAGACTATAAAAGGAGAAGAAGATCATTAGGCAATGGATTGAGAAAGTCCTGAATATCTGATGAAGTATGAGATCCAGTATGCAGGTTATGGGTTTATGATGCATTGCTTGATTTGAGCTAAGGAGGAATCTCACCGGTTGATGGAGAACAAGATCTAAGGATAGATAGGGATCAAATGGTTTGAAATGAACTATCTCTATATGGTTGATTATGGTTATTCTAGATCTGTATACTGACGCATGTAATGTTCTGAACTAGGTATAACTTAAGTTAGAAATTGCTACAAGACATGATTGAATATGTATATATCTGTATGCGGGTAGGCTTTGGCGAAAGCGCATATGTACGCGGGTTTGATTCATCATAGTAGCGTATACATAATGAAGTATGATGTTTGAAGTTGCACTTGGGTCTGATTGTTATTGCAGAGTTCCATTGTCTGCTTTGGTGACTGTGTTGTTTATGGGGTTTCAGTGTTTCAGTGATTCAGAAATTGATGATGCTAGTATTGATTGTTTTATGCTTCAATGATATTGATGGGTCTAGTATGAAAATTGGATGAAATGTGACCTTCAGATTATAGTGTTGTGCTTCAGGAGTATCCAGTCTAAAAATGTATGAAATGTGGTACCTGGAGGAAGAAAGAGAAGGTTGTTGCCTTCTGTAGGTCGACACCTACGTACTAGTACATCAGCTCGTACAAGAGCTAAGGGGGTGGTAGCTCCCTTTCAGTAGTAGCTGGAGAACGAGTAAAGGTTGGAGCATTTCAGTAGGCCAGCACCTATGTACTAGTAAGTGGATCGGCTAGTAAAAGAGCTAAGGGGGTTCCAAGAGAGTATGGAGAACAAGAGAAAGTTGTAGCCTTCTACAGGTAGAAGCCTGCGTAGTGGTATAAGACTGTACCAGTACAGAACTATTGTAAAAGAAGTTTCTTATTAAAAGAAGATAGAGACGACTTGCAGCAGGTGGTTTTCACCCACATTGGGTTTCCTGCTTATATCCTGGTGTTCATGTGTGTTTCTTGTGTATGATGATCTGTTCTGTTGTACTGCACCTGCTTACTATACATATGGTTAATGAAGTTCTGATGCACTAACTAAAGATCAACATTTAATGGATTAACTGAATCATAAGTATTCTGGATATACGCTAGTGCATTAGACACAGTTGCGTATACACGCGAGTTCCCTTAATTGAAGTAGTGTATATGTATCTAAGTATGGAAATGAAAAAGTTTTATTGATTTGATAATACTGATTCAACCCACCCCCCCCTCCTCTCAGTATTATTTCCAACAAAATGATGAAAATTTGGGCATAAAAAATGGTGCAAAATTGGACACAAAAGAATAAAAAGTGGTACAAAAATGGACATAAAAGTGGCTCAAATTTGGATGCAAATTGAGATCCAACATTGGATGTAAAAGGAGGTGCAACAAATCATTCAAAACTTGGTGCAAAAACAAATGCAAAGGTAGACGAAAAAAATGGCTAAAAATTGAACGTAACAATAGACACAAAATGGGATGCAAGGGAGGATGCAACATATGGTTCAACATAGGATGAAAATCTAGATGTTCAAAAGGATGAAAAAATTGGATGCTAAATTGGATGCAACAAATTATGCAAAATTAGATGCAAAATATGGTGCAAAATAAAATGCAAAAAAGGGAGATAAATAAAATGCAAAAGTGGATGCAAAAAATGGTCCAAAAATGTATGCAGAATTTGGCACTAAATTAGATTCAACATATGGTGCAAAATTGGATGGAAAAAAAGGTGTAAAAAAGGCAGAAAAATTGGCACAAAAATAGATGTAAAAATAAACACAAAAATAGAAGCAAAAAATAGCATAAGACCAGATGCAAAAATTGGCACAAACTGGATGTAAAAAAAGGCACTAAATCAGATGCCAAATATGGTGTAAAACTCGATGAAAATTATTGCACAAAACTAGAAGCAAAGAATGCCACACAAGAGAAAGCAAAAAATGCTGCAAAAATAGATGCAAAAAATGGCACAAAACTAGAAGCAAAACCTGTTGTAAAACCAAATGAAAATCTTGGTGCAAAATATGATGCAAAAAATGATGGAAAATTTGGCGTAAAAAAGATGCAAAATTTGGTCCAAAAAAGGATGCTTTAAAAATTGTACAATAGAGCCAGATTTAATGCCAGGTTGCTCATCCCAATTGAGAAAAAAATGCACTAAAATATGGTGCTAAATTTGGCACAAATTGTCTATTTTGTTGTAGTGTTGTTGGACAATGGTTTCGACAAATGTGACGGTGAGCCTACTCTCTACATCAAAGAGAATGATGGTAACATTATCTTATATGTAGATGATTTAATTTTTACAGGCATTGATGATTTTATCATCGCTGATTTCAAGCAAATCATGAAGAATAATTTGAAATGACTGACTTGGGGTTGCTAAGATATTTTTTGGGCATAGAAGTAACGTAAACAAAAAATGGCATTTTTATTTCTCAAGCAAGTATGTCGCAGAGATTTTGGAGAGGTTTAAGATGCAGAACAACAAGCCCGCACCAACTCCAATTGTCATGGGGTTGAATTTGAGCAAAGAAGATTGTAGTAGCAATGTCAATCCGACATTATACGAAAGTATGATAGGTAGCCTAATGTATTTGACCGCCACTAGGTCGGATATAATTTATGTAGTGAGCCTAGTGTCGAGGTTCATGGAGACACCCAAGGAGACACATTGGCAAGAAGCAAAAGGAATTCTAAGGTATGTCAATGGGACAAAACAATATGGTATTTTGTACACTGCAACACATGATTTTAGGTTGTTTGGTTACACCGACAGTGATTGGGCAGGAAGTGTCGATGACAAAAAGAGCACATCGGGTTATGTTTATCATTTAGGTTCTGAAGCCGTTTCACGGGCTTCCAAAAAGCAGCCAATAGTTTCATTGTCAACAACAAAAGTTGAATATGTCGTCGCAACAGCAGCAGCGTGTCAGGCAGTTTGGATGACACAGATGTTGAGGGATCTTCACCGCGACCAAGAGGGAGCGACAACTATTTTCTACGATAATACATCCGCAATTGCATTGTCAAAGAATTTGGTTTTTCACAAGAGGACCAAGCATATTGATGCTAAATATCATTTTATGAGAGAGTTGATTAACAATGATGAAATTGTGTTGCAGCACTATAGGTCACAGGAAAAGTTTGCTAATATTTTCACAAATCCATTGGCACGAGAAAGTTTTGTTTATCTCAGAGACAGTTTGGGAATTATCAATAGCGGTAGTTACGATTAAGGGGGAGTGTTGGAAATAATAATCCCAACCACCACCTTAACACACTGACAAACACCATGCTTGCAGTTTGCAAGCAGAAAGACAGAAGTCAGAATAGAAGTTCAGAGCGGACCATTCTCAATACATCACAGAAGTTAAAGGCATTTAATGAAGTTGGTAAATAAATATGGGCAAACATTCACTCCTCCACTGTTGCCCACACTCCAAAACCCTTGCAAGTTCAGAAAATCATTTACTATGTAAAATCTCCCACGTTGCGTATTAAATATTTTCTCTGTCATGTAATTAATGTCAAATTCGTATGTTAGGATAAATATGCAATTAAAAGTCATTTGTAATGTTGGGCATGTTGGGTAAGTTAGGGAGCAAGAATCTGTGAGGTAGTGAGGATAAAATAGTGGAGAAAATATTGGTGGACGCGTGAAAACCAATTTTACAGAGTTTTACAAAAGTTTAATCCGCAACCCACTGAAGCCTAAATGGTAGTAAGTATTTTGTGTTTTATTTGGAGCAGCAGCCTCCAATTTATCACACCAATGTGTTTTCTTATGTTTTATATTATATTCAAAAGTATGTTATGTTGCAATGTGGTTTTAAGCCTTCACAAGTAAATTTCTGCAACCCTCTTTTATTTTACTATGTTTTGTAATGAATGGACTTTGTATTTTAATTAAAAATCCCTGTCCTCCCCACAATCAAAAATTTACCTTTTCGCAACTGAAGTGACCTTGCTTACTTTGCCGCAACCAATTTATGAATTTACCTTTTGCCACTGAAGTGACCTTGCTTATTTTGCCACAACCAATTTATGAGCTCCTTTGCCCTTGTAAAATTATTTTTCTAACAGTTATGGCTGAGGACAAGCTTTCTTATTTTGGTTAAGTTCATGCTTTCGATTGGAAAATTTCTCTTCATACGGCTTTCAATAACGATGTAACAATAAATGATTAGAAAATTCCTAGGTTACCCAGCTCATGTGGTAATTCTCCAAATAAAACACCATTGTTTTGTAAAATTAAGGCTTTTAATTTTTTTAAAATTTGCCCATGGGACGTTGAATTTGAACTCTTCAATAGGGAGGTGGTGGAATTGTATGCATATTCGTGATGTATAAACTACGTTCATAGTTGGAGCATATAAAATTCAGAGCATTGGAGCATGTCGAAGTCGAGCTTGAGCTTGAACCTGGGCAAGGTAGCATACATATTGACTGATAAGCCCGGTCCAAATGAAATGTGCGTGACTGATAAGACTCGGTCTAGATGGAACGTGACTATGGGATATTAATAACGTTTTGGAACAAATAAAACGTCAAACATATGTTCTATAAAAGCCGATGCAATTTTTTAAAACATGTTTGAAGTGTTAAGTGCCCCCATCAGAGGAATTTTGACCCTGAAATTCGAACCCCGTTGTGAAGCACAATAAATATCTCCGTGTTTGTGATTCCACCCAAACTTGATACCATTGAAATGTTAAAATGAAAAGAAAATAAAAAGTGAAGAGGTTGATTTAAACATGTCCCTGCAAACCAACCTGTATAACATTTTCTCGTTTTCATTTAATTGGAAAACGCACAAATAATGAGTGTCTATTCCCTTTATTAATGCGAACTTTCTACCCTTATCTATCTATATATATACCAAATAGTTACAACACTTATTATTACAGGAGAATCTAATCATTCGTTGAAGGCAATAGAATCGGGATCTTTTATAACAAAGAATGGAAAGTGCCACAGTGAGGACTTGTGCAAAATCTACATTTGGATTACCCAGGTGGATGAAGTTCATTTTTAATTATATAGTGTGGTTTTTAGTTTAAAAAACAAAAAAGAAAATTACATGTTTTTTTAAATTAAAAAACACAAAAAATTAGATGTGGTTTTAAGTTAGAAAACACAAAAAAAAATTACATTTAGATCACCTAAGTAGATGAAGTTAATTTTTAATTACATAATGTGGCTTTAGGTTAAAAAAATACACACAAGAGAGAAATTCTATTTACTTCTCACATTTATATCTAACTCACTTAATTCATTACATTTTATAGTGGAGAAAAAATTAGATGTGGTTTTAAGTTAGAAAACATAAAAAAAAAATTACATTTAGATCACCTAAGTAGATGAAGTTAATTTTTAATTACATAATGTGGCTTTAGGTTAAAAAAATACACACAAGAGAGAAATTCTATTTACTTCTCACATTTATATCTAACTCACTTAATTCATTACATTTTATAGTGGAGAAATAAAAGTTTAGTACATATTTTGAAGGGAAATTTATTTATCATTATTATAATAAAATTAAAAATCAAAATTATATTTTTTTTATTTAAGTATTTAAATTTTTAGAATCGAATATATTAATTGATTTATTCTAATATTTTTATTTATATAACATTTTTTTTATTTAATTTTAAAAATATGTAAATAAAAAATAATAATCTCATTAATACTAAAACACATTAAATTTAACTCTAATTATATAATATTTATTTTTAATTAATGCATAGCATTAAGACAACTCCTATTTTATTTGTTTTCAATTTAGTTTATTATTTAACATATTATCTAATTTGTAAATGTTATATACAAATAAATATAGTTTTATTTTTACAATAGCCGAGAAACGTACCATAACTTAGTTGTTAAACTAATTTTTATTCAAGGAAAACCACACCATTGTCTCATCATTCCATGGTCTTTAATGGGGAATGCTTTCACTCTTATCAAATGCCATCTACATCTTAGATGGTTAACATGTTTCCTTACCACGGAGAAAATAGTGTTAAAACATAAAAAAAAAAGTTTTACTATTCAAACAAGATAATAATAAAGATTTTAAATAAGACATTATTAACAAATTAATAATCTCATTAATATTACAAATATGTAATATTTAATTATTAAAACAAATAGATACAAAACTTAATAATAAACTTATGCGGAGGGGCATAGAGCAATGGTGATAGGGTTTTCTATTAAGTTACTCTGTTGTGCAAATGTTAATGGTTTTAATGTCTAGGGGCAAAAAATCTAACCATTCTAAGGGTTGGGGTGGCCCTAGATAAGATCTTCTGGTGATTTTGATGGCTTAAATACTCCTAAGTCACCCCTACTGAAGCTATAATTTATAAACGTAAGTCATCTGAAGACTCACATTATCTAATAAACAAAAAAAGAAATAAACTTTTTAAACAAGGCACAATTCATCAATTGATAATGATGAACAATTAATAATCTCGTTATAATATTTAACTTCAATATAATAAAATTTTTATATTATTTGAAATCATACAAATTTTTAATTTATTTTTATTTTTCCTAGGCTAACTTATTGGAAATTTTTTATTTTTTTATTTTAAGCAAATTTATTTTATATGAATTATGAATTATCATATATAACAAATTTTAGTGGAGCTTTCATAACATTTGGAGCTTTCACTAACATAACTAATATTCAATATATTTAAGGTTAATTATTTTTTAAAATTATTAGAACTTAATATTGATGAGGATAAACCCATTTTAATTAATTAACTATCTTTTTAACTCATTAAAATTAAATATTAATCTTCAAATAAACCATCATCAACTTAATAAAATGCAGCTTTATTGACTTAAAACAAAACACAACAATAATTATCTAATAAATTCTCATACCTAAACCCTGTTATCCACTACGCGTATGATATAATGCTACTTGCAACTAAAATGGGTTCGCTGTATAAAGCTATGGCAACTTGCATGTGTACACTAATAAATAAAATGGGTTTGCTGTATAAAGCTACTGGCAACTTGCATGTGCACAGTAATAAATAAAATGGGTCTGCTCTATAATGCTACCTGCCACTTGCATGTGCACATTAGTAAAGAAATATACCTTAAAGATCTTTGTTACAAATAAAGATACTTTAAAAATCATTTTGGCATTTTATATTGTGTTTTAATTATATCAGTTCTTGGAGTGCGCGACAGATGTAAAGCAGACCAAAAACAAAACGAAACGTGTCAGCCGTCCTTTTTAGATAATATCATGGCGGAGGGGACGGATAGCCTAGGAGCTTTTTCTGAAAACGATGTAAAGCACGCCAAAAACAAAACAGAAACGTGTCAGCCGTCCTTTTTTGATAATATCATGGCCGAGGGGACGGAGAGACTAGATGCTTTTTCTGAAAGTACGGGGGACCAGGCCTGGAATTTCAAATTTCTTTTGCCCGTCAAATGAAAATTTAATGACGTTTTTATATTTTTCATGTTTTTTATTATACGTTTTATGTAAATTTGTGAGTGTCAACTTCCTTTTATAGGGCAACTCTCTTTCAAACACTCTTGCATCTCAACTTTCACTAATTTGTGTGAAAGTTACTTCCCTTGTTTTTTCCTAAGTTAGCATATGTGCTTAGAAATAATGGGATGGGCCGAAGGGACAATATTAAGGATTGTCTTATAACAAAGCCACAATTTTGGCTGGAAAACCGAACGAATCAAAATCCTAGACTACAGTGAAAATCAATTTATGTAGAAACACAAGTTTCAAACCAGAGACAATGCATATCATCTGACTCGTGAAATCAAGTTCCTCCCATAAATAACTCCCACATGACGCTGAACACGGCCTTTGTACATCTCTAAAGACATGAAAGTAACCAATGTAAACACATTTAAAAGTAGAAAGTTTGTGCACTGTATCATTTGAAAACTAAAGGACAGCGAATGATTCAATTCAAATATATTGCCAAAAAGACTAAAAAATACAATGAAAATGTAAATTTAAATGCAAGTGTTCCTACTTAAGTGCCACACACGCAGACATGAAACAAAATCCAACTTATGAAACTTTAAATTAAATTTAAATAAAAAAAATTTAAATCCACACTTTGCTAACGTTTAAATTAAATCTTAATCCACACATTTTTGCTAATGTTTAAATTAAATCTTAATCCACACATTTCAAAGAATTGCAAATTAAATTCATACCCACATTTCGCAAAGATTCAAAACTAAAACTAACGATAAAAACAACAAAAAAATTCACCTCTGCTGTTTTCGAAGATCAAGAGAGGAGGACACTGTTTTCGAAGATCAGAGGAGAGGAGGAGATTGAGTCTGCAAATCAAAAAATTGAGGCAAAATAGTCCTCTGCTTGGGCGGTTCTTCCTCTGCTAAAAAAATATGTATCGCCCTAGAAAATAAAAAACCTGTGTCTTGCCCTTAAAATTGAGTTACCTACCATTATTTAATTTTACAAAAAAAATCATTTAAAATTTACACCAAATCCATCCTTTCTTCTCCATCTGGAATAATCTACGGAGCCGCTGAGGTTAGGTTGACTGAGCCTGTACTCCCTCATTCCCCCCTAAAATTTATGACGGGCAATCGAGATACCTAAACGTCAAATTTACGGTTTGAGATTTTTTTTAGCCATCATTTTATACATTTGAAAAAAAAATTGTGCCGTCAAATACGTTTAAAAATGGAAAAAACGTTCTGTGGAACGTCAAATTCCAATTCTGCGGGGGACTGTTGGGAGCAATCGCTGTTGCGACATGAATGTTGATGAACATAATATAATTGATGGGACTTATATGATGCACACTTTTTTCATGGGTCGAAAATAGAAACCCCTTTCTCATAGCTGTCTGCTAGCTCTTAAATCGAGGAAGATAAGTGCTTATTGAGTGAATGATTGTTGCAAGGTGGCAAGGATGGAGGGAGTAGCTGTCTTTTTTAATTTCTGAAAGTGATGATGACGAGAAATTGTCTGCTATCGTGACGATTAACTCTCTGGCTCTGCTAACTTTCAAATCGAGGAAGATAATTGCTTTATTGAGTGAATGATTGTTGCAAGGTGGGGAGGATGGGGAGTGAAACCAATAAATCCCATGCTACCATGGGAGTAACTGTCTGCTATCGTGACGATTAACTCTCTAGCTCTGCTAACTTTCAAATCGAGGAAGATAATTGCTTTATTGAGTGAATGATTGTTGCAAGGTGGGGAGTGTCACGCCCCTAATCTTTTTTTTTCTTATCGGGCGGGTGCGGCACCATCGTGCACGGTCTTTTTCCCAAGATTCGTGCACATGGACTACGCCTTCCTTATATTTACACTTAGTTTATTTCATTAACCAAGTAAACTTATTCTTTGACACAATTATCAACCAAAATGCAATTAACCGAAAGCATACATTTACACATAAATGTAAAGGGAGGGGCAACTCCCGGTAAAGTCTGCCAACTTATATTATATCAATTTTCTTCAATAATACAATACAAGACAAGTGTGCCTGGCGTAAACCCAAGGCCACACTTAATGATAGTTACAACGTAGGCGTAGACAGCCTTTCAACCATATGCTGGTTTCCCACGGCAGGAGGGCACTCAACCGATGCGCAAGACCTCCGTCGCAAACCCGGCATAAACTCGTCCACTACCTGCTCGTCCTTGGCCTCTTACCAAATCTCATTCAACCAAACTGCGCCTACTTCCTTTGATCCTTATGCGCATAAGGCATGCACATTAATCCAAAGAACTGCGCCCTTTTGATTATATGCGAGCTCCTTTGTGAAGACCGAATGCTTGATGATCGAATGAGCTCAAGGCTCGCCATACTTATACCCAAGCTTCATGGGTTTTGGGAGGGGCGTCCAGCCTTAAGGCCGACCCCCGTATCCATTATCCAACACCCCAAGCGCTCTTTCTATGCATCGGCTTGTTTAACTCTTGGCAATGCGTATAAGCCCCAAGCCCAACACTTAGCTCGCGCAAGTGTTGTCCGCTCGTTACATTGCCATACCTTTCCGTTGCATCCTTGCCCACTTGTTCGTCGCTCGTTCCGCTGCCTTTATCGCTTGGTCCGTCATCCATCATTCGCTGTTCGTTTCATAACCAGAGGGCGCCCGCACGGCGGTCTGCCACCGCACTGTTGTATGTGCCATCTCGTGCCGTCGAGCGGGTGGGCGTCCACACACAACCCACCATCATCGCACCCATAACACTTTGTTGGAGGGCATTCGCCCGTGCGCACCTGCACGACGTCCCATCAACTGTAATACGTATATCGCTTATGTCTCGGGCGGGTGGGCGCCTATGCATAACCCACCGCCAACCTACTCGCGAAATCCTCTGTTGGAGAGCGTCGCCCGTGCGCATCTACACGACGGCCTATCACCCAAATATATATGTCGTTCGTCTCTCGGGCGGGTGGGCGCCTGTGCCCGACCCACCGCCGACCTGTTGCCAAACGTGGGCGTCTGCCCGTGCACGCCGGCGCGACAGACCACCAACTCCACTACCGAAGCTCATACTGCTGTGTCGTAGGGGTGGGCGCCCTGCGCACGACCCACGACTTGTACAAGCGTTGTTCCGGCGTTTGGGCGGGTGGTTATACCCTGCACAACCGCACCCGCTGTCACCCGTTCATACTGCCTGCCCGTTCGTTGGGCACGACCTTGCATATACGCGCTGTCCGGCGTTCAGGCGGGCGGGTATGCCTCTGCACTACCGCGCCTATTGTCCCCGTTCACCAATGCCGCGCTACCTGCTGACCCGCGCACCAACCCGTTTACCACCGACCCCTTACTCGGTCTCTACCTGGCCTTTACCCGACTCGGCGGGTATACCTGCAATATTTCCCGCATTGGTCCGATGCCTAAACCTGATTCACCCTTTGCTGTTGGGTGGGTGGGTGCCTTGCGCACGACCCACGACCCACAACTGTTATGTATGTTGTTTCGGCGTTTTGGGCGGGCGGGTGTGCCCTGCACGACCCGCGCCCGTCTTCGACCCGCAATCAACGTTATCTTCTATGTTGTCCGAACTGTAACTTGTCCTCCGCCCGGTCCTTGCCCGACTCGGCGAGCTCGCGCACTGCGGATATCGTGCTTAGTTCGCCGGGTGAAAATGCCGCCCATCGTGCACGAGGCGCCTGCCATCATGCGAGGCGCCCGTCCACCGTCGTGCACGCTTGCCCGGTTTGCCAGGGCGTTACATTCTCCCCAAATTGAAAACGTTGTCGTCCCGACAACGCACCATCCCGGCAACTCTCTACCAAGACCGTCATCTTCCATAATGTAGACTTCCCCACATAAGGCAACGTCTCAATCAGGTCATCAGTTCCATGTGCAAATTGCCCATGTGTATCATCAAGTGCTACACATCCCGGTCATGTGCCAACACTTCTTCCTACGATCCCATGCTCAGGTCCATGGAAACCCCATCTTTCTGACGCATGTCTGGATCATCAACCTACTCAACCATGTCGAGGGCTCACTGCTTTGAGCAACCAACAATGAGCCCCATCTTTTATGTCCTCTAAGAAGATAGGAAGGCCAGGAAGTTTCCTCCCTGGCTCTCATCCAGCCATGTGTCAGACTGATGTTGTGTTCTCAAATATTTATGCAATTCTTCGACCTCTCCATCGGTACACCCAAGCTCTCCTAGCTTGTCCCTTGTCAATTGGAAGTCGTATATGCCCATAGCATATTTGCAAAAATCTACTATCCCTGCCGGGTCTCTCCCTTCATAACCTTCATCAATCATTGCCTCTGAAGTGGTACTTGACCCTGCTTCGCCTACAATTTCTTTATGAATATTATCGGTAGAAGATGCTCTCAATAAGTGTCTCCATGTCCGTGGGACCCTTTTCTCACCTCTTTCGTCCTTCTTCCCTGCCCTTGTGACGAAATCAACGAGCTTCCGCTCCTTTGTTATTTGGACCATGCTCCCAAGCCCTCTTTGTTCCACATCCTCATATTTTACATTTGGGTCCTTGGGGTACAGAGTTATAGATGCCATTCTTGGTCTATATCCCAAACAACTTCTTCTCTTCATTGGTACCATCAGGTTCCTTCCCTCGGCTATGATTAAGAGGAGGTCTCGGATCATCATTGGTATGGCTTGTGCAAGTCTCATAAAGTCCAACCCCAACACCATAGAATGATCATCCATATTCACCACTCTTAAGTCCAACTCCCCGAACCATGAACCTACCCTTATCTGAGTATTTCCCAATATACCATCGATAGCTCTAATGGAAGAGTTAACTGCTTTGAAAGCACTGCATTCCCTTTCCATTTTGGCTTTCTTTCCAAAAGATCTTGCTGCCTTTCTACTTACGAAGCTATGAGTGGCTCCCGTATCGACTAAGGCTGCAAGTCTTTTACCCTTCACTGTTACCTGCACAAAGCTCAACTTCAAGGAACCATCTTCCTTCATTGGCTTTGTCTTGCGTCTTATCTCAGCAACCTGCTTCAAGAATTCAATTTCAGAGACGTCAGTAGGCTCATGTTCCTTCTCGACATTCCTCTTGAGATATCTTACTTCTTTGTCTGGTTCTCTTGGGGAACTCGCCCCTGGTCTGGCTTGATTGGCTTCAAGCTTCCCTTCTGCCGTGTTCTGCTCAAATGTACCAGCCAAGTGTTCACTGACCAATTCCATGGAACTAAACTTCTAGATGTCCCCTGGATGTTCACGGTAGTGATTTTCCAACCTGTCAATGTAATCGAGCTCTTCTTGTTCAATTACGACCACCCTTTTACCAAGAAGTCTCTTTTTTATTTCCTCCTCAATTTGCCTGACCTCGGCCTCCACTCTAGCACTTTATTTCCTCAACCAGGCTCTTTCATCGAAGAGCTCTTGAAGACCAAGTCTATTTTTCTGGATCTCCTCGTCAAACTCATTGAGTTCGACGGTTGTCGTGCCTTCGCATTGGCTTTTGAGTTCTTCAAGTTCTTTCCTTAGTTCCGAACAGCTTTCCCGAATCTTCATATTCTCAGCTTGCATCGCAACCCAACTAGAACTCCATCGACCCATGTGTTCCAATACTTCATGCCGGAGGGCCTTGACTACACTATGGTCTCCTTCGTCCACCATCACTGTTTTGTCGACCTTCCCCATATCTCCGTGGATATCTGCTTTAGAACAAGCAGATTCACCTTCAATTTCAACTAGGATAGCCTTATCCAAGTTTCTACCAGCTCTTGACCGAGCTCTGCTATTCTTCAACACCCGAACCCTGTCCAAGTCTTCACGAGCAACCCTGCTCTGATACCACCTGTCATGCCCCCAATCTTTTTTTTTCTTATCGGGCGGGTGCGGCACCACAGTGCACGGTCTTTTTCCCAAGATTCGTGCACATGGACTACAGCTTCCTTATATTCACACTTAGTTTATTTCATTAACCAAGTAAACTTATTCTTTGACACAATTATCAGCCAAAATGCAATTAACCAAAAACATACATTTACACATAAATGTAAAGGGAGGGGCAACTCTCGGTAAATTCTGCCCACTTATATTATATCAGTTTTCTTCAATAATACAATACAAGACAAGTGTGCCTGGCGTAAACCCAAGGCCACACTTAATCATAGTTACAACGTAGGCGTAGACAGCCTTTCAACCATATGCTGGTTTCCCACGGCAGGAGGGCGCTCAACCGATGCGCAAGACCTCCGTCGCAAACCTGGCATAAACTCATCCACTACCTACTCTTCCTCGGCCTCTTACCAAATCTCGTTCAACCAAACTGCGCCTACTTCCTTTGATCCTTATGCACATAAGGCATGCGCATTAATCCAAAGAATTGCACCCTTTTGATTATATGCGAGCTCCTTTGTGAAGACCGAATGCTTGATGATCGAATGAGCTCAAGGCTCGCCATACTTATACCCAAGCTTCATGGGTTTTGGGAGGGGCGTCCAGCCTTAAGGCCGACCCCCGTATCCATTATCCAACGCCCCAAGCGCTCTTTTTATGCGTCGGCTTGTTTAACTCTTGGCAATGCATATAAGCCCCGAGCCCAACACTTAGCTCGTGCAAGTGTTGTCCGCTCGTTACATTGCCATACCTTTCCGTCGCATCCTTGCCCGCTTGTTCGTTGCTCGTTCTGCTGTCTTCATCGCTTGGTCCGTCATCCATCGTTCGTTGTTTGTTTCATAACCGGAGGGTGCCCGCCCGTGCGCGCTCGCACGGCGGTCTGCCACCGCACTGTTGTATGTGCCATCTTGTGCCGTCGAGTGGGTGGGCGTCCACACAAATCCCACCATCATCGCACCCATAACACTTTGTTGGAGGGCGTTCGCTCGTGCGCACCTGCACGACGGCCCATCAACTGTAATACGTATATCGCTTATGTCTCGGGCGGGTGGGCGCCTGCGCACAGCCCACTGCCAACCTACTCGCGGAATCCTCTGTTGGAGAGCGCCGCCCGTGTGCATCTACACGACGGCCTATCACCCAAATATATATGTTGTTTGTCTCTCGGGCGGGTGGGCGCCTGTGCGCAACCCACCACCGACCTGTTGCCAAACGTGGGCATCTGCCCGTGCACGCCGGCACGACAGACCACCAACTCCGCTATCGAAATTCATACTGCTGTGTTGTAGGGGTGGGCGGCCTGCGTACGACCCACGACTTGTACACGTGTTGTTCCGGCGTTTGGGCGGGCGGGTATACCCTGCACAACCGCGCCTGCTGTCACCTGTTCATACTGCCTGTCCGTTCGTTGGGCATGACCTTGCATATACACGTTGTCCGGCGTTCAGGCGGGCGGGTATGCCTCTGCACTACAGTGCCTGTTGTCCCCGTTCACAAATGTCGCGCTACCTGCTGACCCGCGCACCAACCCGTTTACCACCGACCCCTTACTCGGTCTCTACCCGACCTTTACCCGACTCGGCGGGTATACCTACTGTATTTCCCACGTTGGTCCGATGCGTAAACCTGATTCACCCTTTGCTGTTGGGCGGGTGGGTGCCTTGCGTACGACCCACGACCCACGACCCACCACTGTTAGGTATGTTGTTTCGGCGTTTTGGACGGGCGGGTGTGCCCTGCACGACCTGCGCCCGTCTTCGACCCGCAATCAACGTTATCTTCTATGTTGTCTGAACTGTAACTTGTCCCACGCCCGGTCCTTGCCCGACTCGGCGAGCTCGCCCACTGCGGATATCGTGCTTGGTTCGCCGGGTGAAAATGCCACCCATCGTGCACGAGGCGCCCGCCATCGTGCGGGGCGTCCGTCCACCGTCGTGCACGCCTGCCCGGTTTGCTAGGGCATTACAGGGAGGATGGGGAGTGCAACCAATCAATCCCATGCTATCAGGGTACCTCCGTTGTATATATCCACTATTTGATTTTGTTAAGGTCGAAATTGAACGGTGGGGAAGGAGTAGTTATCTGTTGCACTTTTAAATCACGTAGAGAAAGTATTAATGAAATCTTAGAATCTCAACTGTCATAGTATTTTTGAGTTCAGTTTATTGCATGCCATAATATTATTTAAATTCAGTATTATGTGAATAGAATGTGAGAATTCCAAAGTTAAATTACCATTGGCAGTGATACAGAGCTAAAACAGATATTAAAATTTCAAGTCTTTGTTCATACAGAATTATTATAAATTTGTTTTGGGAAGCTCTGGTTACTTAGTGCAATTGAAGTGATGATTGATGCTATGTGATTCATTTCACTAGTTTCAATCCTATTTCTTGACCACTCTGAGCAATGAGTGTAAGTGAACTATTCAAAAATCATGAGAAATTAGTTAGTTACAACTACCTCTCATGAAAATGGTTATACATGAATAACTTACTTAAATCAGTTAATCCCAAAATGGTATCTAATATAATGCACTGCAAAAACACCATAATACTTAAATAAACTACAAATTCGTTAACACAAGAGTCAAATCACAAATTATTTAAAGTACTAATACGAAAATATGCTCTATACTCTTTCAAATTACACAGGCTCTCACTATACCATCAGTGAACTGAAGCTTCAAGACTCTACGCATCCAAATCATTAGCAAGACCTTGCACACCCAAATCATTGGCATTGTAAGTAGTTAAAGAAATCAGAGCACCTACCTAACATATCAAAAGCATTTTTGCAAAACTATTTCAACAAAAAACAATACGAAATAATGATAAATGTGAGCAACTATGCATTACACACAACGCACCTGTGACTGTGAGTGGAGGTAGAAGAACGCATACATTTTCTTTGAGCAGTATTTGGAAATTAGCGAAAGAAAATGAATAAAAACCTGGAATGTTGATATGCCTGCATACTACCCGTCAAATTTCGTCATTATACCGCAGAGTTTATGCTTTGGATAGGGGACAAATAAACCCTTTATTTGACAAGTCTGGGATGCCACACAAGGTTTACGCTGCTTTAAACTTGCTCTTATTTGAATCCATCCGCAAAAGAAGAACAAACAGTGCCACTTTGAGCCAGACATGGCGAAAAGAAAGAAAGAGCGGTTAGGTCTTATCCGGAATGTGGCGGTGAGGGTAGTGAGGACGGAACTGAGAAATTGGCGAAAAGAAAGAAAGAGCGGTTAGGTCTTATCCGGGATGGGGTGGTGAGGGTAGTGAGGACGGAACTGAAAAATTAATGTGAGGTAGTGAGGATGGAACTGAAAAATTAAAGTGCAGATTCAGTTGAGGGGTAAGTAGTTAAATGAAATAATCTGATGGATAGTAAAGACAAAAACAGAGTTCATTTCAAAGAGAATTTTCAGGGTGTAATAATGTTTTTGGAAAAAAAGACAATCTCTGAATTATTTAGACCATTAAAAGTGGGGAAAAGATAAATTCAAAAAATTTTGTAGAAGTATTGTTGAAATCATGTTTTTGAGAGTGGAAATAGATTCAACATCATCAAAAAATTTTAAAGCATTTAAAATTATAAAGTTTGACAGCTTTTATTTAGATTTACAAAAATCTTTGTCGAAATTTTTCAAAATATGACCAAAATTTCCATAACTTCCAGAAAAAAACAATATTATTAAAATACTTTTTACATATTTACAAACACATCACAAAAACCGAACCTATCAAGATTTTGAATTTCAAATTCCATCACTGACCGAGACTGATCGTGCGTACATAAATGCCACTGCATTTAATCAAATGTTATAACATCATATTGAATATATTGTATTCGTGGAAAATAAATAAATAAAATTTCAAAAAAAAATATATACAAAGCTTACCAATATTTCAATAATAAATTCAGATGCAGAGAGGAGAATGCAATAATTTTATATATAGATGGGTAAAAATAGTTCTTTGTAGACTTATACAAGATTATATATATATATAAAATATATATATAAAATAGTTCCTGGTAGACTGGCATAATGTAGCTGCATCTAAGAATTGTGTATATATATATATATAAATAGTTCCTGGTAGACTTTGGTAATTTGTAGCTAATAGCAAACAATAATACAAAAATTATATAGATATATATATAAAATAGTTCTTTTTAGACTTCTTATATGTAGCTGCAGCATCAATAAGACGAAAATTATATATATATAAAATAGTTCCTGTAGACGGTGCAGCAACCATAACTCCTCGGACGGATATCTGCACACTGTAAGCCTACCATCTTGATTTGATCATTGCGTTCCACTCAGATAAAATTTTGAGGATGAATAGGAAAACACGGTAACGCCGTAGGCCCTCAAATTCTCTGCAGCGGGCACCATAAAAACACTGATAATACTATTAGAATGATTGCTGAGCCATATTATTTCACTTCCCTAACCTTTTGAAAAGGTTCACTCGATCTATATTGCTTTTCACAGTAACAACTTTACATTACATGCTGTCCTTCTTGTAGTCTTCACCCAACTGTTGAAGCTTTTGAATGAAATCATGGACATGACTCTGCTTATTGGCCGCTATAATCTCACAGGCCTTGACCGCGTTCGATATCCATTCCTCCCCCTCAGCTCCAGACATTGCAATTGCCAGTGTTTTAGATATCTTTTCTCTTAGAAAAGAGCCATCGTCTCCCGTCTCGATTTCGATCCCCGCCTTTAATTCTCCGGCTATTAGCCGAGCATTCAAGCCGTGGTCATATTGAAGGGGCAGAAACATGAGGGGTATTCCGAAGCTCAGTGACTCCATGACGGAGCCCCATCCCCCGTGGCTCAGATACCAACTGACCGCTGGGTGCGAGAGAATCCGTACCTGCGGTACCCAGCCCTGGACGACAAGCCCCCGGTCCTGGGTTCGACTCTCGAATCCTTCGGGAAGGAATCCCAGCAGATCGTGTGGCCAACCGTCCAGATACTCCGGAAAACGAAGAGACCAGAGGAACGGGAATCCACTCGCCTCCAATCCCAGCGCCAGCTCGTGGATTTGGTCTCTGGACAAAAACACCTGGCTGCCGAATGACACAAAAACGACTGAGCCCGCCCTCTGTCGGTCCAGCCATTTGAGCAGCTCGGATTCTTCGCTGCCGTCAGCGCCGGACTGGACAGTGGGCATGAGCGGGCCAACGGAAAACACAGGAAGTCCAATGGCGTCATGAAGATAACGAATGTATTTATCTTCACCTTCAAAGCAGTGTTGGGTATTTTTCGTTTGCAATGGGCTAGGAAAATACCAAAAACCCTCTAAATATAAAACACAGAGGCAATCCTCTGTTTCCTTTGCTCCAGGATCTTTTTGCACAGAGGACCCTTTTTCAAAAATCACTGAGAACAGAGTATTTCACCACCATAAAATATTTCCATTCATTAAAATAAATTCACAGTTACACATTCATCCTCTTTCCTGAGAGGGATTTACCAAAAACAACATTAAACCAAAACTCTGTTTTCACCTGAGAATTTACTGAGACATATTCATCCTCTTTCATTCAGAAGGATTCACCAAAACATTACAAGATAAATTACTCTGCCTCCTATGAAATTTTACACCACTGTGTAAATATTTCATTTACATTCAATGCTGTGTGAAAACAAAACTTACAGGGATTTACACATTTACCTTTTCACTTGTGTGAAACAACTCATGGATTTGAAAC
>APFE031619102.1:0-10583 GCA_000404065.3 Pinus taeda | reverse complement strand
CAATATTATTTTATAGAAATTTTAATTGAATTATTATAAATATATCTTATCCAAGCCAGGCTGATTTAAATAATAATTTATCCTTTCTGAATTGATAATATTATTTAACAGAAAATTTAATTGAAATATTATAAATATTTTTTTCAGAGAAAAAAACAGCGTAGCTTTATATTAAGAGTATATAAAGATCTTCAATACATAATTCAAGATGACTGATTTGGCATGGATATGCCCAGACCTCTTCATAATAATGCAGACAAATTCCTATACAGGCAGATAATGTCTTTCATCCTTAGCAGAAAACATAATGTCGGACCAGTTCAGAAATGCACATGAAAGAGGACAGAGACAATATATAATGCATCTACAGGATCAGTTGATCAAGGAGCTTGATGGAGATGTGTCAAAACTTTACAAGGCTGTAGCAAAAAGGAGATTTCATTCGAAAACATATAAGGAGGGGGCAGCTACGCCCCGCCTATATGAGGAGGATCCAAAACAAATAGTTGGAGACAATACTGAAAAGCAGAAACCTCATGCAGAAACACAACTCGCGGCATCAGATGGGATCACATGTTGATGTAGTAAAATATTAATGATAGGAATCATAGCAAGCCAAAATACGCTGAAGAATAGCCTGGAGAGGTTCCTTGGAGTCATGGAAAATGTGCCCATTCCTCCAGTTCCACAGATACCAGCAAGTGATAATGAACAGCGATCTCCAAGGGGGGGATTGTCTACTCCACCAGAGAAAACCTTCCTGAACAGAAGAAAAAATGATGTGAGGGAAAACAAAAAAAGTAGACAAATCATGCCAGATTATGAGGGACGTAGGGCACTGAAAGAACATGTGCAAGTTTGATTCCGAGGCATTGAGGCACATGGAGCATCTACTTGGACCCTGCCAATTCCTCCTTTGTAGTGTCTCCCATGTAAGATTTTTGTTCCGAAATAGCAACCAGGAGAAAATGATCATCTTCATCGAGCATATGGCTTTCCAAAAACATGGAGGAAATAGCGGAAGAGGATTTTCAGCAACGACAGAAATCATGTCAGCATAAATGTTCTTTACGCTCACAGGTTTATGGATAGACCATACTAGACTATCATATGTGCCCGTTCGGGAGATCCCCAAACAAACAAGTCTCGCCTTTACCCTCAGCCAGAGAGGAAGCATCTGACGAGGTAAATGAAGCTCCTCTCCATCCTTCCAAATCGGAGAGGCACCAGACCATCCCTTAATCAACTTATCCCACGTAAAGACTCCCAGCCTATGAAGATTACATAACAGTGGATGAGGAAAAGTGAACCCCCGGCCCGATATAATAGAGTCAAAAGCAATAAAAATGTTAGATCCAGAATATAAGGTCCAGCAAAATTTTTCCATGAAAAAAGGGTGGACTTTTCGCAGGCTTTGCCAAATCATCGAGTTGCTTCTGGTACCAAGGATCCGCTTCCTGTACCAAAAGTCTATGGTCTTTTCCTTCAGATATTTAGTCTTTACGAGTCTACTCCACGACCCATCCCCATATATTCCTCTGTAGAGAGACTTACAGAGAAGAGCATTACCGAAGGTGCGAATGTTTTTCAAGCCCCATCCACCCATACTTTTAGGAACAAAGATGGAGGCCATCTTGACGAGATGAATTTTACACTGATACGCATGACCTCCCCAAAGAAAGTTAGCAATCAACCTGTTCATCTGCTTAATAATACGGCCGGGAAGGTAGAAAATGTGAGCCCAGAAGACTGATAGTTGACAGAGGACAGACTGAGCTAATATAAGTCTACCAGCAAGTGAGGAATTTATATTCCCATCGTGCAATCTTCTTGTAAAACCTATCTAGAAGCCATTGCCAATCCCTAATAGTATATCATTTTGCCTTTAAAGAGAAGCCCAGGTATTTGAACCCGTGATGTATGAATATGGAGCTATACCCATCTGGTCTGAAATCCAATGAACAATATCCATCTTTACATCATTGTGGAACAAGAAGGATTTTTCCTTATTTATAAACAGACCTGTAGCCTTCTGGAATCTAGAGAGAATGTCTTTTATGCAAGCCCAAGAGGCCCTGCAAAGCATAGCAAGGATGAGAACATCATCAACAAAAAGATTATGTGAGATGGAGATGTTCTTACAGATCTTAACCGGAAGACATCTCTTATCCGCGACGGCTTTGTTAATCTGGAGACTAAGTGAGTTCATCACTAGTGTGAACAGCAATGGGGAAAGGGGACATCCCTGTCGGAGTCGATCACCGAATATTTTACGTTCTCCACACAAGACATGACCCAATTAACACCTTGGGAGTTTAGTCCAATCTTCGCCAGTAGGATTCTCAGAAAGCCCCAATCGACACAATCATAAGCTTTTTGCAGGTCAATCTTGAGGATTGTCGCATCCAAGTTCTTTGATATCATTTTAAAAAGACTTTCTTAGGTCATGGCGACCGCGTCCAAGATGAATCTGCCCTTTAAAAAAGCATGTTGGTCTCTGGTGATATAGGAGTTTAGTAGAGGCTTCACTCTCTCCGCAACAATTTTTGATATAATTTTGAACATGATGTTACATAAAGAGATTGGCCGAAAATCCTGAAAGGATTCAGACCTATGCTTCTTTGGAATAAGCGCGATGAAAGTTAAGGTGGTTGCTGAGTGAATGTTTCCAGCCATCCGGGAAGCATCAACCATGCGCAGCAGATCCGATTTGAAGAGGTCAAAGAAATGTAGGAAAAATTCTATTGGCCAACCATCAGGCCCCGGGCTTTTATCCTTTTTGAAGGATTTCATGGCCTTTAGAAGTTCATCTTCAGAGATAGGCTTTATGAAGTCTTCATTTGCAGCATCATTAAACATTTCAGGCACTAGCTCAACACCCCAAAGAGCGTCTTGGAAGATAACCTCCCTTCTTCTGTATTGATTTTGAAAATACCGCATTGCGTCTGTCATGATCTGATCCTGAGATGTGAGTATGTTCCCCTGATCATCTCTTATGCTCCAGATAGAATTTTTTTCCCTTCTTGCGCTTGCGAATTTGTGGAAGAACTTAGTATTTCTGTCTCCTGCTTTTATCCAGATGGATCTGCTCTTGAGACGCCATGATTCCTCCTCTTTTAGAAGGATCATATTTTTCCTTTTTTCCAGCTTTCTAATCATGTTCTTCTTATCAAAGGAAAGGTAATTGGGGTCGGACAGCACACAGAGGGAGTCCAGATCCTTGCGGATGCAGATTAATTCCTCCTTATCCATCTTTTTTTTATTTTTTTGCCACTCTTTCGAGACTGCTTTCAACCTCTTTAACTTTTCGCGGAATGGTCCTCCAAGTGTATTCTGTTGAATTTAAAAGAGTATCTAGCTCTGTTTATGTTCCCGTGCCAGGAAAGAAAGATAGGCCTGTGATCGGATGTATGATCATTCCCTATTGATAATACAGGCATTACCCAGAATTCCTATGATGCTAGCATGTATAATGACTTTGTCAATTCTCTTGGCTATGTATGCATGCCCGGTCCTGCAGTTGTCCCAGGTCGGCATCATTCTGTCAGGAGCAATGTCCGCCAAGTCCCTGTAGAGTAATTCCTTCTTTATTCTCTCAGCCAGAGAGTCAATTTTCCTGCAGTTCCCCCAGCATTCATCAGAACTAAGAGTCAAGTTAAAATCACCAGCTAATAGCAACGATTCAACCTCTAGAATGTGTGATTCAAAAAGCTTTTCCCAAAAAGGCAGTGTGTTTTTATATGGAGCATAGACATTCAGCAAGTTGAGAGAACAAGATTGTCCCCTGATAGATGCATGGATTAAGATCCCAGCACAGCATTTGTATGCTTTTGCCATAATCCAGACTAGATCCCACAGAACCACTAGGCCACCCGACTGACCATTTGCTTCGGTTGCCACCATATGCCACGTGGGGAACATTTTTCTAAAGTAAACTATGGATGCAGAGCTGGGATGCATAGTCTCCTGTATGAAAATGATTTTTGGATGGGCCATGTAGAAAACGTCCTTTAGCGCATTGAATTTGGGGGTTGCGCCCAACCCCCTGATGTTCATAGAGACAAGGAATGTCATTTTGATGACTCACCGGCCTCGCATGCTCTAAGGGGCCGAAACTCAGGTGAATCCAGAACAGGCACTTCCACCAAGGAATAATTTCTCACATAATGCTCAAAGCTACAGATCTCCCTCTAAAATGACGACTACCCCCCTTTGATTTCTTCCTGACAGTAATATTTTTCGCGGATTGTGGACTAATGAAAGGATGGGGCGGGCTGGACAGTTTGTGAATGGTGAGTGGCTCAAGTTCCAGCAAGGTTCTATTGAGGAGACAATCTATATCACTGTCAAACTTATTAGCCAGAGAATCAGGGGAAACATTGCCCGGGGAAAGACTATGACGAGGGTCATATTCTTGAGTCCGGTTAGGTTCCTTACCATTCAAATCAGCATGACAATGCTTGTCAGGAGATGGAGTGGATGATGAAATCTGAATGGGGAGAGAACCTACGACGAAATCATTTTGATTCATATCAAGAGGAGGAGGAACCGGAATATCCTCTCGAGGTTCAGGAATTTGCGAGCATAATGGAGGCGAGATGATCGAATCTAAGCGGTCTTGAGAATCTCTGGAATAGTAAAGATTCGGCTCTAAAGAAGGATCTAAAGGCAGAGACTTATGGGCCATGTTCTAAGCATGAATCGGCAATTTTTTATGAACCTGCTTTCCAATGACCCGAATATCCTCTTCCCGGGAATACTCAAACTCAGATCGCCTGACCCGCCTGATGTTAGATTTCCTGCCTTTTTGAGAGAAACGATGACTGCAATTCCTTATCAAGTGACATGTCTTATGACATAAAGAGCACCTAAAGGGGATTCCCCAGAAGTCTAGCCTTTGCTAGATTTTACTATTTCCCCATACAATCTCCAAGTGATCTGGATAACCACCTTTATACGGCTTTTCAATTAGGACCCAGACAATTCTCCTATTTTTCTCTCATCTACACCAGGGGTCAACATAGACAAACTTGCCTATCGAGTTTCCTATTTTTGAAAGAGATTCTTCCGTCCATAGTTCCAAGGGCAAGTTTGGAAGTTTCACCCAAATCAGGCAATTGGAAGGAGTGTTCTTTAAAGGATCAAAGCCTATGTACCAACGAGATAGAGCTAAGAAGCTTCTTCCATAAACCCAGGGATTTTTTAAAATAATATATAAATCAAAGTCTTTCAGGAAGTGGAAGGAATACCATTCCCTCATGAGGCGGGAAATGATAGGAGTATACCTAATCAGGGGAGCCCACTTTTCCGTTAACCATTTACGCATGTCCTGGTCATCCATCTCAGGGAATTGCCACTTCCCAACCAGCGACAAATTCTTTAGGCTATCAAATCTTTCTATAAGAGTGGCACCATCCAAGCATATGGCTTTCGGAGGAGGGTCGGTCTTGACAGGATTCTTTGCTTTGTTAAAGAGAGAAGATGGGGATTCGACTATTTTAGAGAAGGCCTTTTTAGGTTTATGAGTCTCCCTGCAAGCTGGCATAATAATCATGTCCTCCACTGTGGCTTGCCAGCCTGTAAGGCTTGGATGTTTATTCCAATCCCCCTCGGCTTGAATAGCTACCTGTACTAGCGCTCGCGTGGCTGAAGAGTCCGAGTCATCCATGCTATTAATGGGAGAGGATGAGCACTAAGGCCGGCAAGTGATGATGCCGTCAGCCATTTGTACCAAAACAAGAAAACAACTCCTATGTAATTACCTTCCTTGTTATGATCCCCGGATATAATAAAGCCTGGAGGGAGAGGCCATAAGTGGAAAAGACTGTTCTGATAAGAGTCCCTGGATGAAATAACCCTGGAGAGAGAAGCAACAATAGAATAGACCGAGGAGATCAGCACCGTAGATCCAATCCTGACATGAGGATTGTCGGAAAGGGAAAAATTAATGGATCCAGAATGATAAGGACTCGGGATCAACAAGGTAGAAGACTCCAGAAAAGGAAAAGGAGGCGGGAAACTGACAATATGGAGAAATCTTCTAGATGATATGATATAAAAGGACATTCCCTTCCCCGATACAGCATCAAACCTAGATAGGAAGAGATTATACGTACTATGCCAGATGTGATATTGCAAGAGCCGGAGATAGATACGGACGTAATTAAGGCTAGTGCAGTCCCGAGAAAATTTGAATTTTTCAGGTCACCGGGAGGATAAGGAAATACAGGGATTTCACTGGTTTTCAGGCAGCCCTGGGATACAGCCTTTCAGGAAAAACGAAAGCTGCTGTGCGGGAGAATGTTCATGACAGTCGACATAGCAACAGACAAGCTGAAAAACACACCACCACTTCCCAATTCTAATACGAAAATCAGAACATGGGCTATAGAAGACAATCGAATTCTTTATCTTGGCAAGTAAAGATTCCAGCATTGTATAAGCAGAAATAGATCTATAACAATGCTATTACTTGCTTTGCCGGAATATGCGGGAGAGAGAGCGTCGTTACCAAAACATCACCTTCAACGAGATGTCTAGTCACCATCCAAAGCAATAGAATTTTCACAACCATCCACCCAGAACAAAGACAAAACAAATCTGTGAGAGCCAGAACCATCCGAATCACCGTAATAACGAGGCTAGACTCCAAAGATATGCATTCGCCTGAGAGGAATCTATCATGTTATGAGACCACCGCTCCACGAGAAAACAGACAGAGAGCAGACCAAAGAAATCCCAGGGCCAAAGGCCCGAGATGGGAGGAGGAAACCACGGCAAATCTAACTGAGTCCAATATATAACTAGAGACTGAAACAAAGAAGTAACGACAGCTTCATCACCAGACGTCCTACTGCACGAGATGAGGATGGAGGCAGCGCTACGAGTCCAGGGAGATTAAGTGCATGCGAGGAATCATCTATGACAGCCGGGAGTCGCTATTCGGAAACTTACCGACCAACCAGAAGACGCTCCCAGGCTTCCTATCTTGTGGACGTATCACCCGAAGAGGAAAAATAAGCTGTCTGTCTCCGGGAAAGGCGGGTGGCTGAAATCGATTGGATCTGTGAAAAAACCTGTTCCGGCTCCGCAGTCTCTCCCCTGTTCCGGCTCCGCAGTCTCTCAAGCCTTGTTTCAATCTGTTCCAAGCCAGGCTGATTTAAATAATAAATAAATTAACGGAGTCTCCGCTCTAAAATGGTAATTTTCTTATGAAAAAATGCTTCCGAGTGGTTTAAAATTATATACATCTTATGGTGTTTATGCGAATTGGAATGGTCACATTGGGGTGGTACCTCCGACTAAGATATTATTGAATTGATCATGGCTTTAATATGAAATGTATTGGATGGATTGGTTATTGGCTTTATATTTAAATCTATTGGACGTGTCATGGGATTAATATTTAAATGGTTATCTAAATTTTCATTTAAAATGGTTATTTATTTAGTTTCGAGTTACTTTAATTGGTATTTTAAATGGTTATTTATTTAGTTTCGAGGTATTTTAATTGGTATTTTAAGGTCTATGAGACTAAAAATTATTTCCTTGTTTTTGGCTTTTTGCAATTCAATCCTTTTCCAATTCAAATTGATGATGAATTGGCCCAACCTTCCAACAACCCCTCACTAAAAAGACAATGCCAAGAAACTAATGCTAACATGTTCTCATAACTTTCTTTGATGTCCTTGAATGCATCACATTTCAAAATGAAATATTTTTTCGATTCCACAAACCCAGACGTGCAAAATGTACACACCTATTCTTCCCAAGTTTCTTTAGGCCTTTTCCACCGTCCCGTTTCACACTGAAGTTGATGTTGGGGTTTTGAATAGATGGTGATTAGGCATATTGTTAAGGAACTTCTTCATGTTATGGTCATAGTATGTGAATAACAAGCGGCCATTCTAAAAATAGATTTGCAAAGAGCTTTTGACTGTTTAGATTGGGGCTTTATCAGGTGTCTTTTAGCAAAAATTGGTTTGAATCCAAATGTCATCAATTGGATTATGGCTTGCATTGAGAACGTGAATTACTCGGTTATCATTAATGGCATCCCTTCCCCTTCCCTCTCAACTGAAAGGGGACTTTGTCAAGGATGTCCCTTATCGCCGCTGCTTTTTATCCTTGCTATGAACTCTTTGAGTCTCCACATCAATAAAGTTGTTTCAGAGAACTCATGCAGGCCTGTGAAGATATGTCGGGACATCTTTGTCTCTCACAATTTATTCGTTGATGATGTGCTTATTTTTGCAATGTTGTGCAGGATTACGTGGCAATGTCTTTTCAACATCCTAATCAGGTTTCAAAGGGCCACTAGTTTACATATTAACAAGTCCAAATCAATTCTATACCATAACGATGCCAATATGGAACTGGTGGAATGGATTTCTCAATTGTTTGGAATCGGTATAAGGCCTATCAGGAATGGAGTAAAATATTTGGGTTTCCACCTAAAGGCAAAGGGCTACTCCATAGACGACTGGAAGTGGCTCATTGATAGATATTATAAAAAGCTTTCCACCTGGGAATATAAATTTCTGTCACTGGCTAGACGAATAGTCCTAACCCGAGCCGTCCTCTTACAACTCGCTGTATATTGGGCCCACGTCTTCTTCCTCCCGGCAAGCATTATACAGAAAATAAACAGGATCACTGCAAATTTCATATGGGGCGGCTCCTCAGCTCAAAGAAAATATCATCTCGTCTCCTTGGAGAAGATTTCCAGACCGAAGGCTTCTGGTGGTTGGGGCTTATTGGACTTGAGAACCTTTGGGAAGGCACTGCTGTGCAAAACTTTGTGGAGGGGGATCTTCGGGACAGGTCCTTGGAGCCATATCATCAAGATGAAATATATGAGAGGAAAAGGAATGAAATTCTGGTTCCGTTTTGGAAGGATTGGGGTTAAGTGCGTCTCTGCCATCTGGAACAGTCTCCGCAAAATAGAGAAGTATTTTATAGGGAACCTAAAATGGAGCTTTCAGTCCGGCATAGAATCCTCATCGGAATTGATCCCATCATGAGTGGACGTGAGACTATTTCTATCTCTGACAGGCTCCTTTTTTTCCTCCATGGTAAAGGTTTCTTACATGGGATAAGCTGATCTCAGGTTGGCACAGTCCCCTTCCTATATGGAAATCGGCCGCTGAATTGAATCTGTCAGGGTCGTTGTCGAGCCAATGGGACTCGATCAGAACAGTACTGCGAAGTTGCAGTTTTATCATAACCATGTCCCGGGACTTCTTATTCTGGAACCTGCCAAATGCGAACACTCTGGTATGTGTTAAAAATATATATGTCGATATGATTGGCACAAGGTCAGTGTTCTCTTATCCCTCCTTCCCGTCAGCTTTTTGGAATATAGGTTGCGCCCCCAAATACATTTACTTCTCATGGTTGGTGTTTTATAACAAGAATTTGTCCTGAGAGAATTTGAGGAAAAGACTGTGGCATGGGCCGAGCAGATGCCATATGTGTGAATTAGACGAGGAGTCAAATTTTCATATGTTCTTCCAGTGCATCTCTATGCAGCAAATATGGCAAGATCTGGCTTCTCTTTATAGTTTTCCTCTTCTTATTCACGTTTCTATCCCAGCTGCTTTCGATTGGTGGTGTAAGCAAAGAGCTTCATGGAGATTGATCTTTATTATCACATTATGGTGTGCCTGGATATGGAGAAACAATAAAATCTTCAATGGAGCAAAGGAGCCCCTCTCGGATATTTTGCATCACATTGTCCTCATATATGACTCCGTCCCCAAAAAGCCTTCGATTCTGAAAAAAGCCAACAGTGGTGGACTATCAGACTCCCTCCTCAGATACCCGAGGGCCTTCTTCGACGGAGCTGCCCAAAAAAATACTTGCGGTTGTGGGGTGGTCATTTTTATGGACGACAATCTTCATTACTACCTGTCCTGGAATGCAAGTAGGGGCACAAACAGCTTGGCGGAGGCAAAAGCTCTCACAGGTCTTCTCGCTTTTTGTTCTTTCTTTGACATCCATCCCATCTCAATCTTCGGGGACTCAAAATCTATGGTCGATCATGTCAATGGCTTAAGCCACATTCTTTGCCATCACCTCACATGCTGGTTGGATAGAATTATGTACTATTGGGATCAGATGGCAGGGAGCACCATTCAGCATGTCTACCGAGACAAGAACCATATAGCAGATCGCTTGTCAAAGGAGGGCCTCCTCCTCAGATCAGGTACTTGGTCCTTGATGGTATATGCTGGCGGCGAGTCCTTCTCCATTCAGGCTTTTTGCATTCCGGGCTTTTGATTCTCCTTTCATCTGTCTATATGATCTATATCTGGCTTCTCCTTTTTTTTATTTTTATTTTGATTATGACCTTCCTGTATATGTTGGATTATGTTTTGATTTCGCCCATATTGTTTTTGGGCGTTGGTATCCCACGCATGTGTGCATCTCTGAGTTTCTTTTTGGCTATCTGCTCAGAAGTCCTCTCCTCTCTTTTTTGACTGCTGCCTCCCTATATGCAAAATATGTACAATCTGAAACTGTTTTTTGTATTAATACAACACTATACAGCTTTTTCTTCTGAAGAAAAAAAAAAAAAAAAA
>APFE031619099.1:130398-156926 GCA_000404065.3 Pinus taeda | reverse complement strand
ACAGTATACTAATATTGTTTTTCTTACTATTATTGATGATTTTAAATTGACACTAGCTACTTTCCCTACATTGAGTACAAATTAATTATACTAGTACAATGTTGGCCCCACTTCAAAATCTATAAGAGGAAATATTTTATAATTCTAGTTGTGTTGTTCAATGATCAAAATATTTTTTTTTGTAAATTAGTGTGCAACAAAATAGCAAATTTGATTTATATCAATTATAATAAGGAAAATTAAGGAAAACTAACCTCAAATATTATATCAAGTGTCTAGAATTTATTCATAAATTGTTTAAATGGTTTATATTAAATAGAACACTAATTAGGTACTCCATTATTGTTTTAATAGACCAAGTTTAGAAGATGTTTTTAAGTGCATTATTGAATTTCATTATGCATATTTGATATGGTGAGAAGTCATGTTGGTCAAATAAAGCTTTGAAAACTTAAATATTTTATGGCATTGTCATGTAATTTGTATAACACATGATTACATTGAAATATTAAATAATATAAAACTCCTCCAAAATGAATATGAAGAGAATATTTGATATACAACAAATATTGAAAAGTGTGTCTGAATGTATATTAATAGATCCTTCAAAAAAAAGAATTACATGCATGAATCATATAAACCTACTCTTCAGATATTCGCTCAAGTAGATCAAGAATGGCTTCTATACCATATTTATTTATCTTGGTCTTCTTGCAATGTTCTTTCTTTGGCATCCATGCCCACACTATGGTATTAATTGGAATAGAGCCAAGTTCCATGTCATCAAGATTTGGTACCCAATATTGCTCTAAAAATTTTCCATTGTGTTTCCCTGACATAGGCTTCCATCAGTCAAACTTCACATGAAGATTATCACTTTCATTATCCCTAAACATATCTGAGATGGATTTTTCCTTCCAAATCATCTCTCTTGCATCCTTATTTCCTGATCTAACTAGAAACATCTTTCCTCTCTCAACATCAATCATAAAATTAAATGTTGGCTTTGGATTGTTGCATTTGGGTCCAACATATAGTAGTTCATCTATCACATTATCAAAATCTCCATCCATAATACTTGAGATTGCTTGGAGTGTATTACAATCAACATAAAAAATGTGCCTTGTCATGGGCTAGAAATCCTCAAAAGATGAATCACTTCCATCTATTATTCTATGATTATTATAGATTCCTTCTAATGCATCAAGAACATTTTCCCAATACACTACTTTATTTTTCCATTCCTTTGTAACAATTGGTGAATCCTCATTCCCAATAGTGTCTTTCCACAATTTTATGTATGATGTTATTCATTCCTTTGGTTCTTTTAAATAGACATAATTCTGTTTGGAAGCTAAGAAAGATGGCTTCCCTATTGGAATTATAGGTTGACCTTCATCATCTATATTTTGTAACTCAAATGGTTCTGACCACTCAATATCTCTAATTGATTATTTGTACCTTAGTACTAGAACATCATTGAGTACAAGAAATTTGAAGTATTGGACATTAAGATGTCCAAATAGTGCATTTTTTCCCTCCTTGATGTATCCATTAAGGAAAATTTTCAAGTTATAGACCTTGTCAATAATTGTAGAAGGAAACACTCGATTTTCTTCAATTATGTGATATGTATCCATCATTTCAGGTAAAGAATAAATATCTTTACCTTTTAGTTTGGAAGGCATTCTTCTGTAGGTTCCATATATGTATTCATGGGCGCGCCCGACAGGAAATAACTCAACCACAATAGTAATGAAGACGCTAAGTGCAGTTAAAAGTGATAGAAACATGAAAAGATAGTGATTCTTATTATCACTTGTTACATTGTTCCACTGTAACAACAAATGTGGAGGAAGAAGTTTAAAATCAACATTTTTACATTTTGATCTTCCATGATATATAAAATCATCCTTGTACACTTAACGCTTTGAGTAAATAGAGGTGTCAAGAAATGCATTTGTAACTGGGTTTCTTGAAAATCCACTTTCATAGATTAGATCACCGTACATATGCTTTTTTGGGTCTTCAAGGTCCCTTAAGCACTTTTCAAGGGATGTAATAGTAAATTGTGATCCCATATGGACAAATGGTAGGGAGAAATGACTAAAAACGCCTACCTTATGTCAATGAAAAACCTAAAGTTGTTCCTTCAATAGATTTTGATTTGACACATAGCCTTGGGATTGAAGTCTTTGTTTTTTCTGTTTTATCATGGATAATGCTCAAATACTCCTTTGGAAACCACTTTGACATAAATCTATGGGCACAGTAGCAATATCTTCCACACATAACAATCTTGTTATCTTTCTTCAGCCTACCTCATTCCTTTTCTTCCAACTCTTTTGTAGTTGTTGACTTCATTTGTGCTTTCAACACAATACATTCATTGCATTTACTGAATTTGGTGTTCTTTGAGAATGCCACGTCTGAAAACATAGCATTTCAGATCTTTCTCATTGTTGACTGTGATATTGATGGGTAATTGGGCTTTTGAAGAGCCTCATTGATCTATTTTAACAAAGAATTTTTTGAGTAAATCAAAGGAAGAAATCTTAAAGGAGCATATGTTTCATTTGCTTCAACTTGAGGTGTTTAGTTTGGTGAAAAATCTGAATTATCCATTGCAATTTTTTGCAATATTTCTATGGCTGCCACTATGTGAGCGCATGCTTTGCATGTGTTGGTGTTACCATGAATAGATTTGATATTTCCATGTTGGAAATAATGTTGGTAGTTCTAGATTGTGTTTTGAGGAATTTTATGTATCTTATACCATGATTTCTTGCAAATAATATTCCCATTAAATCTCATGTCCTTTACATTTCTAGCAATACTTGGTAGGCCATGGCCATGGCCCTTTGACATGACTGTGTTTGACATGAGTGAATTCAAGACAAATTCTCTAATACCATTCTTTTTTATTTGTCTCATAGCCCTTCTAGCACATGCAATGGACTTCCTATCATCATGTTAAAGACAATACTTTCTACAACGTACATCTACTACCAAAATTTGAATTTCTTTCTCTTCATCTATTTTTGTTTGAAATTTTGCAATTATTTTTGTAGCCATAACTCGTTTAATCCTTTTATATGGCATTTTTACATGCATATCAATTGAGTTTCTATATTTTCATTACAAAGGTACCCATCCCATTTGTTTAAGGGATTTTTGTCCTCTATAACATCCCATATCATCGTTACCTTTGATGGCTCCTTGAACTTTTCCTTGACCCTTAATATCACACCTTTGTTGTCCACCAACTTATTTATTGACCACCTAACCAAACAGTGTATAAACTAATCCCCAATTATGCATATCTCACAATTTCCATCTGTCTCTTCCAGAAAAACACCAAATTCCATTTCACCTAGTGTTTCACCCTCAACAATGTCATCCTCGCGAACACTAACTACCATTCCTTTGGCAATGCACATGCTTGTTCCCATGCATTCATGTCTAAGAGAAACCTTTGTACATATGAATCCAACCCTATATTGGGGAATATTTATGTCAAGATCATGATAGTGAGGCTCTAAATCTGATTCTGGCCAAATCACATAAGATTCCAATGCACACCATAGTGTATGCTCAAATCCTGTTGGATGTGGTAGATGAGCATCATGTTTTAAGACCTTCTCAATTTTAGCCACTATGCATCCTTTCTTTACCATCTTTCCATGCACTTTATGCCCAAGCTCTGTATTGAATATGGAGCCCTCGCCCACGTTCACTCCATGTTGCAGAAGATCTACCTTGTCTCCAATAGAAAATGTAGAAGAAACATTTGCACCTATAAATGAATGTAAATAAGGTTAGTATTTACTCAAAAAAACATTTATTATACTATCAAAAATATATAACACATGCTTCAATATTTTGATTTACCTATGTTGTGTCTCAAATCCATGATCTTCAATGGATGTATGTCCCCTTCATTAACATCCTCATCCATCAAATGTGGTTGAGTGACATCAATTATCGAAATTGTAAAATAACCTGCATTAACCATTTCTCCGACATAATAAATTCTAGACTCTACAGATTCAACCCTTCCTAGCCCAATGACTTGATCATTAATAAGGACAACATAGTCCCCTTTTTCCAAAATTATATTTTCCATAGTAGCTTGTATCAATTTTGTAACAACAATTAAATCGTAACCTGTAATTAAAAGGTTGAACCGCGTAAAGTGTGACTTTATATTTTCACAAAAACACACAACATATGAAAAATTGATATATATGAAAAAATTTAAATAGTATGGCAGTCATATTGTATGTAATGAAACATTATTTCCCACCATCTAGTTCCTACTACGAAAAATTACTTTACATACAAATTACACAAAAAATATATATGAAGACTAGGCAATTAGAGATGTAGATAGCATTATAGAATGAAAAATATTAGTTTAGGTCAAACCACCAAGTTCCTATTTAACATTAGAAATGACACGTGTAGTCTTGATGCATGTGTATGAATAATGATCATAAGAAATTTGTAGAAGTTTAAGAACCAAGGCATGTTCCTTTGGAAAATATAAGAAATTCCAAGATCGATGCTACGTGAGATGTCTAAAATCCTCATTAGAAGGATAAATTATATTTATATTTCACTTGGTGAGGATGTTTGATGTTTGAAATTGATAATCGAAAGCCAAACTAGAGGTTTTCTTCCAAATAAAATTTTTGGTACTGTAAATACAATATAATTCTCATTTTTATTCTAAAATAAAATAAATTGCATTGGAAGAAAAATATAGTATACCTCAATAATACATTTATTCATAAACTTCAAAACTATACAACGATCACATTATTCTTCATGGATCAAATAATTATGATTGGATTATTGTGTTTGTGCCAAAAGGAAAGTTATACCATTATCTTTCCTTCCAACTCAAGCACAAATATAGTGCCAACAACAACATATAATTATATACACTTCTTTTGCACTATCATTGATCTTCATAAATTTTTCCAAATCCAATGGCACATCAAAACCTATAACTCTAACCATTGTGATTATTGGGACCATGTCACTCCTAGAGCATTGGTTGCATAAGTGTAATGGTGTCTACAAGAATGTTAGTAATCACCAGGTATCCTTCTTGCATAATCACAAATTCACTGCCAAGAACAATATCAGAGCAGTAACCTTGGTGATGGTGAAATCATGATAGTTTTCCTTTTGGAGCAAGAACAAAGAAATCTAGTGCATTCTATAATTCCTTCTAACAAAAATACAAGCACATTGCCAACAATAATGTTGCATTATGAAAAAAGAATAATGTATTCAATATTTACTTCTATCCCAAATGCAAACACATTTTAAACAATAACATTGAAAGATGAAGGAAATTTAACACATTCTAACCTTCCTTCTAGCATAACAACAAACATATTTCTAATAACAACATTGTATTATGAAGGAAAGATAATGTGTGCTAACTTTCCTTCTATCACTAGTAGAATCCCATTTATAACAATGACATTGCACCTCAAATGAAAGCTAACAATCTATATCGTTCCTTCTACTACAAACATAAGCATATTTCTAGAAGCAATATTACATGGTCAAATAAATCTAGCACATGCTATATTTCCTTCTAGCACAAACACAAGCACATTGCCAATAAAAATATTCTAAGGTGAAGGAAATCCACCACATGCTAAATTTTCTTCTAACATAAATAAAAGCATATTACTCAAAAAAAAGTTTCAAAGTAAAAGAAATCTTACACATTCTACAGTTTATTCTAGCACAAACACAATCACATTGCCAAAAACAACATTGCAAGGTGGAAGATATCTAGCATACGCTTCATTTTCTTCTAGCAAAAAAAAAAAGCACATTGCCAACAATAACATTGTAGGGAAAACAAAGTCCAACGCATGATACAATTCATTATAGCACAAACACAAGTACATTTCCAACGATATTGCATAGAAAAAGAAATCCAATGTAGGTTGTATTTCATTCCAGCACAAATAGAAGCATGTTGCCAACAACAATATTGCACTGCAAAATAAATTTATTGCATACTAGATTTTATTCTAGTACAAACACAAGCACTTTTCTAACACCAATATTGCATTGCAAAATAAATATAGTGCATGTTAGAAATCCATTCCACCATACACAAACATATTGCCAACATCAACATTGTAGGGTAAAAGAAATCTATCTCATGCTAGTTTTTCTTCTATCACAAACATAAGCAAATTTCCAATAACAATATTGCAAGGTGAACTATATCTAGCATGCTATCTATACTTATATCTCAAACACAAACATGTCACCAATAACAACATTGAAAGGTGAATGAAATCTAACACATGCTATATTTTCTTCTCTCACAAACACAAGCACATAACAATATTGTAGGGTGAAAGAAACATACCACATATTAGATTTACTTCTAGCACAAACAAGCATATTTCCAAAAACACCGTTGCAAGACAAAATCAATCTGGTGTGCGTTAGATTTCCTTCTAGCACAAACAGAAACACATAATATTGTAGGAATAAACAATCTAGCGCATGCTAGATTTTGTTATAGCATAAACACAAACATATTACCAATAACATTCTAGGGAAAAGGAAATCTAGCACATACTAGATTTCTTTTTAGCATAATCACAAGCACATTGTCCATAACATCATTGTATGGTGAAGGAAATATGATTCATACTATATTTTCTTCTAGCACAAACAATTGAATTGCTGACAACAACATTGCAATGCAAAATAAATCTAGTGCACACTAGATTTCCTTCTAACACATATGCAACTACATTGTCAATAAACTCATAGAAGGGTGAAGGAAATATAATGTATGATAGATTTCCTTCTAGCACAAACACAAACATATTATAACATTTCTAGATAAAAGAAATCTAGCACATGGTAATATTTACTTCTAGCACAAACAAAAGCATATTTCCAACAACCATATTCTAGTGAAAAAGAAATCTAGTCCATCCTAGATTTATTCAAGTGAAAATAGAAGCATGTCGTGAATAATAACATTGCAAGGTGAAGAAAATATAACACATGTTAGATTTACGCATAGCACAAGCACAAGAACACAATAACATTGTAGGGTGGAAAAATATAGTGTGTTAGATTTGCTTCCAGCATAAACAAATGGATATTGCCAACAACAACATTGCATGGAAAAATGAATCTAGAACAACTTCTATCACAAACACTATCACATTTCCAATAACAACATCACAAGGTAAAATAAAATTAACACGTGTTAGCTTTACATGTAGCATAAATACAAGCATACTACCAAAAACAACATTTCATGCCAGAAGAAATCAAGTGCATGCTATATTTCCTTCTAACACAAACAAAATCACATTGCCAAGGTGAAGGAAATCTAACATGTGTTAGATTTCCTTCTATAATAAACAACCAAATTGAAAACAACAATATTGCATAGCAAAATAAATCTAGCACAACTTCTAGCCCAAACACAAGCATATTTCAAATAACATTGCCAAGGTGAGGGAAATCTAACACTTGCTAGATTTTGTTTTCTCATAAACAGCCAAATTGACAACAACAAAATTTCAAAGCAAATCTAATCTACCATAGTTTCTAGCCCAAACACAAGCAAGTTTCCAATAAAAATATTGCAAGGTGAAATGAATTTAATGCATGTTAACTTTACATGTGGCACAAATACAAGCATACCACCAACAACAACATTGCATGCCAAAAGAAATCTATTCCGTGCTATGTTTCTTTTTAACACAAACACAATCACATTGCTAATAAGAACATTCCAAGGTGAAGCAACTCTAACAAATGTTAGGTTTACTTCTATCATAAACAACCATATTATCAGCAATACCATTGAATTGTCAAAGTTCCTTCTAGCATGGCAATAAAAATATTGTAAGGTGAAAAATATGTAAGGTGTGCTAGCCTTGGAAATATTGAGAGGGGGGTTGAATCATATTTCTTTACAATTGTTATATTATGAGAGTTAAAATAACCAGATAAACCAAAACACAAGATGTGCAACAAGAAAATAATATTATTAATGAAAATGATGAGGACTTTGGAAACCCAAGCTCCAACTTGTACAACAAAGTCTTTAACTCCTTTAAGGCTCCAACCCTAAATGAGGACTCTAATATTCAACTACAAATTCAAGCTCTAACCTAGTCTCTCACAAGGGTCCAACCTTGTATGGCAACTCCAATCCTCACATATTAATCCAAGATCCAACTTCGTATGACGACTACGATCCTCTAGGGATCCAACCCTCTCAGTTTTCTTCAATCCCTTAAGGTGACTTCAATACTACTTCACACCCAAGCCATCAAAAACTTCAAATACTTCTAAAAAAATTATCCAAGATAGGTCTACAAAGTGCCTTTAAATCTACCTCTACAAAAACTTTAGGTCTGCTTCAACAAAACTTTTATGGTTGTGCCAACAAAACATGTCTTCAAGTGTTGATCTTCAGCTATGCTCCAAGGATGACTGCTCCAACAAAACAAGTCTTTAAGCATTGGTCTTCAACTATACTCCAAGGACAACTTCTTCAACAAAAAATTCTTCAACTATTGGTCTTCAACTATGTTTCAAGAGTGACTTTTGTTTCAACAAAGGCTTGAATAATGATCAATTAATGTCACCATGAATGCACTCTACTGTCAACTCAAAATATGCCTTAAGTATCCTATAATTTTATCATTCGATGAAGGTGTCTCTTAGGCTCTTCATGTGTACTTTAAAGAATGTCCTTCGATATGCAAGGATTACTTTACTTCTATTTTATATCTAACTTCTAGTATATTCAGGAATTCTTCAAAGTATTTCTTCAAAGGCACTCCAAATAATCTATTACAACAAAACTCTTCAAAAACTAGTATGATCAGTACAGTCAAATTGGATTTGATGACAATCTTTACTTCACAACAACTCCAATTGGATTATAGTCAACTCAGACTTGACAAGCTTGATCACAACCTTTCTCCCAAAAAAATATGAACCTTGATCATAACCTTCAATCCCATCATAGTAGAATCTCGTCATGTGTTTACACTAGTTCGTTGGTTACTTCGGTAGATGCAGGAGGAGGGTGTTACAATGTGCATGAATATCAACATACCTAGTAAAAAGATAATTAGTGCAATAAAATCCCTGGCATGAGCTCTAACATGACAGCTATGGCTCAAAGTGACAATCTATATCCTTCCTTGACATGTTAGAGCCTTGTTGAAACCTGGAGAGCCAAATCTTATAGGAATGTGGAATCTTCTCTCAAACTAGATGAGGATAAAGTGACACCAAGTTTGATGTGAGAAAAATTAGTGTATTGATGGTTCCACATCACACATGTTCCTAGCAGCATGTTGGACCATCCATTTATCAATTATTTGTGAGAAAACCTCCATTCCAATGAAGAAGAGAAACAAAAAGAATGTTGTTAACTATATATAATAGAAATCAAAACTCAAAATGTGTGGACAACAAAATAATTCCACATCACGTGCTTAACCATTTCAAGATTGTGACATATTAAATGGTGTCCAAGTAAAACTAGAGTGTTGTAACCAATCCTTGACTGTGAAATTATCATAGAGAATCATCCATCCTGATATATGTGTATGAGAAGGAAGAATGAGACTTCTATATTCCTTGGCATTGTTGGATCCACCCAACCTCAGAATTATTGACATTACACATTGTTGTAACTCTCAGGAGATAGTTCCTGTTTGTGGGAAATAATGCCCAAGACATCTTGAGATTGATTAAAATCAATTAAAATGAATGGATGAAAGAACATTCCATGAGGACTTGCAAGAAAAGCTTCTATTTTTGAAACCCTACCCTTTGATAAGCCATATTTAGCCAAAGAAACTATGAGAGTTGTAGAGTGTTGTACAAAAGGAATGGATTGAAGAAGAATAGAAAGTAGATTTAAAATTAGGCACTTAAGAATCAAAATTTAAACTAATGCAGAAAGGATAATGCAAAACTGAGAAAATGTGAATGGGATTCTTGGATGTGGAGCACTTCATTAAGGGCTTCAAGGTTAATTTTCATGAGTAGTATTAAGTAAATTCATTAAAATCTAAACTAAAGAAACAACTACATCTATCCAAAAGAGGAAAGGACATATATTAATGTTGGAACAGAAGGAAAAAATAATCAAAACAACTTCCCAATGGTAGAATCAAACTGCAATACATATTCAGATTTCAAAGAGAATTTTTGTTTACAATGCCAGTCATGGGTGACTGTGCCCGTTCGAACCCCTCTGATGAGGGGAATTATGGTATTTTATTCTTGATACTAGTCCTAACTATCTAACTATTATAATAATTTTGAAAATTGATTCTCAAACAATTTCCAAACCACTGCTTCTCGAAAAGATTCTAAAAAAATAAATTACAATATAACTTAAATTTTATATATATTATATAATATATATTACAACGTTGTTTTACATCTTTGCTTTCCTTTACAATGCTTCTCACATTGAATAAAGTATAATTTCAAAAAAAAGATTGGCCAATATGGACATAGATGGCATGTGGGTTTAACTGTTGTACATGGGAGGTTTTTGAAGAAATTGTTTCCTGCCTGGGGACCACCTGTAGTGGTTTCTGGACATGAGGAGAGTGTTTCTCTAATAATTGATAGCCCTCGAGTTTTAGATGGGTAGTTTGAGAAAACTTCCTCGTGGCACCACATAAACCATTGAAATACTTTGATCCATGTACCCTTAGGTAACATTAGATCTTGATCAATTTGTTGAAGCTTCAATGTTTGTGTCTTGGGATTCAACATTTTCATTTCTAACCCACAAATTCAGGTGCTCATTTCCCCCAACTCATCATCCTTTCTTCCTTTTTCTTCCTTTGACCATGCCACTAATTAAGGTTCCTTCTTTTTTCATTGCTGGTGTGACAAGTTGGTGAAAGATGGTGTTTGGCCAAGGGGATTGGCACAGTGATTGGTAGATATATCTGATAGGAATCCACCCCATGCATATGAATATGTATCTCTTGCTACAGGTATGATCTAAATCATGGATTTGCATCGTTGGTTTCTAGCAGATGAGGAAGATTTTTCCATATAGGTCTGGTTGACATTCTTCATTTGCTTGTCACATGGAGCTTTGACTTATTGAGGCTTTCTCGTAACGGATCAATCATTGCACATAGTTTTGATCTTGGCTTCTAGGGAAGGCTTTCTTAAGGATACTTATGATAAATTAGCATTGTTTTTACCATCTGAGAGCTTATGAGAATTCACATTGGAAATCTTGTTCATTTTGTCAAAATCTCTTTTCTCTCCTTTTCCACCATTTACTTTTGTAGATTTCAAAGTTGGACCTTCAGCATCAGTGCAATGGTAGAACTTGCCAAATGTTTTCTTTAAGAGTTCCTGTAGCAAACACACTCCATGTTTGAATTCCTTCTACTATACATTGCCACTCAGCATCTAGAATTGTCGAGGTACCCATAAAACCTTCAGTAGATGGAAGTTGATTAGGAGATAGTCTTTTAGTCTTTGTCAGTGGAAAAAATGAATAAACTTTATCAGTAGAGATATGCAGGATCCCATTCGCAACTTGAGAAAAAGATAAGTCCCCATGCAAAGATAAAGGATCATTTCTAAGTATTTGAAATTGCACCATTAATTCCACATAAGAATCGCGAACACAAGACATCAATTCCTCATTCCAAGAGGCAATAAGTTGATTTTGTGTGTCATTTTTATTTCCTGAATAAGTTACAAAGGCTTTATTTTCAAATACATATCACCCCTCATTAAGGCATATAAAAAAACTTCCAATGATCACCACTAGCATGTTGACTGAGAAATTCAATGGAAGGGGAGATAAGACGTAATTATCTAAACAAACCCTTGTAGTTTTTCCATTCTGGGACACATTCGTAGCAACACTAGTGATTTGAGCCAAGTTGTAAGACATATACCTCATGTCCAATGCCATACTTCTTTTTTGTCTAGAGCCAAGGGTAATGGAAATAAGCCATTTGCCAGTAATTTCACTCCCATCTTCAAATATGCATACATCTATAGTATGAAATTTTGTCGCAACACTTGAGCTACTGAATAGATTTGATGTTTGAAATTTTCTCCACATTTCTTTTTCAAGAAATAAACTCCTTACAATAGAAAATGTGGGACCGATAGAGATAACATATTTATGGCATGTAAATGATAATCATTTTTCCCGAGTTGACAAGAACCACTATACAACTGACTTAAAAACACCAATGCAACATAACCATGATCTTTAAATTTGTTAAATAATCATTTGATTCTCTGATCACCACTTTCAACACTGTCTTCTCTAGAGTTAGACTTCAAAGGCATACAAATAATTGTAGAATCAAATGAGCCCCAAGAAAGATTGTTTCTAACAAAAAGTGGAAGAAACTGATCTTGGAACCTCTGAGAAAAATCTGTACGTCATAAATAATAAATTTTTTCACTTGCTGGTCTTGAAGGTATAAAATCACCAAGTTTCAAAGACGTATTAAGGAACAAAACCAAAGGATCAAATAAATAAAGAAATCCATGAGAATCTATAAATGGAAGATCACATAGCTAGTAAAAACTAAGTAATCTTGATGCAAGCTAAGGGTTTAACCTCGAAGTTTCCATGGAGGATTAAGATGGAGAATGCATATTTCCTCCATACTTAGCACAATCTCTTCAAAATAAATTATGAGAGAAGGCCTCTGGAATTCACCTAGATTAGGTTGAAATAAAGACTGTCATGGGTGCTCCCACTTGTCATATATAATGTGTAATTTCTTTGCTTGGAATTTGTCTACAATCTCTGATAGGTCAAACAATATAAGGTCATCATTCCAATTGTCTCTAAAATAGTTCAATTATTCTAGTATGATCCATATAAGGCAAATATTTGTCATTTCTGATTTATAAATGACATATATCATAGTGACTTTGCACCAAGTCGCTCATTGAAATAATTGCTCATAAATCAACAAAGTGTAATGGTGATTCTCTATTGTGAAGACCCATATGAAAAGTGGTGTAATGATAATAAGACCAATTCAGCTACTAATAGGATACCCACTCACCTTTCCCTTTATCCCACAAAAAAAATCCTAGGTGTGAAATCCTTTTTTGCCAAGTGTTTACTTGTAGAAGGGGAAAGTAATGAATAATTTTTCCTACTAGAATAAATTTATTTGGGGAAAATAGGGTGGAAAACATGAAGCCTCATCTCCTTACCAAGAAATTAAGGCTAACTAGGCATGATTGATATCCAAGGCCGATGAATTATATTAGTGGTAAAATTTGATTTTTTCACTATGATTGGTAATGTAACTTCAAAGAAACATGTGCTATCATCTTCATAATGTTAACAGTTACAAATTCCTGACATCTATGGTTGTCCCAACTTCTATGATATAATCAGTGTAGTTGAAGCCTTTGAGATTTATGGATCCAATGTTCTTAGAAGAATGTGGCAGGCTTAAAATCAAGTGTTGAAGCAATTACTCACCTTTATCACAAGCTAACCAACTAGTTTTCCTATTCTAGATTACTCTCAAGATCTACTTACATACCACAAACAAAATAAGGTATTGTAAAGACAATCTCTCTCTACTTCTAAAGGAAAGCAATCTCTATAACATGACAAAAGACAATTTTTTGTTGTTTTTGCGACAGTTTCCTTGAGAACATTGCCAGAGAACTCATAATACATTGAGAGGTGTTTATATACTCTGAAAATCTTCCAAGATCACATAATCACAATTTAGCCTCAGAAACTATATAGTTACAAGGCAGCCTAACCCACATTCATGTACTTTTCTTTCCTTTAGATGATTATGTAATAAACAACTATGTAGAAAAATATGCATTCTATTGACAAGAATCTATATACCCCTATCAAGGTAATACAAGGAAAGGAATATTTGTACCAAGAAGATACACCTAAAGCAATCAATTCCTACTGGCTCAACCAATAGAGTTCGTTGTGCAATCAGCAAGTACCAAGCAATAATATTGCACAACACTGTCTAGGTTTTGCTGCCATTTTATTAAAAAATGTTTCGTTTCTCCCCATGTAGGTTGACCATACCACTGTAAAGTTTCATAATTAAAATTTTAGGGCCTCCTTGGTAAAACCATGCATGTCGTATTCAGTGACTGTGGCATAATCTGAGGTAGATTTAGTAATAAATTTTGTGCATCAGTAGAGTTTTGGAATTTTTGGCTAAGTTAAGGCACCAACACCACAACTGTTATGAATTACCTAGTCAAGTCTCAAGAGATAGCCTCTTTTATCTCATCACTATATCAATCCATGAAATGGTGGAGAGCCTAACAACCTTCTATTTTGATCACTCAAGCTAGACCAAATTGACAATTTGTATTCCTACCTAACCAAACATTTTCCATGTTTTTTCTTCCTCATAAAAAGATACCAGTCTAGGGTTTCTCCTGATGCAAAATGTACCTCTCAGAAGACTATGTTAACACCTTTTTTTAGGAGATTAACCCGCTCGCCTTTGTTTTATGGTCACTTTCCAAACCCAATAGCTCCTCCATAGGATTACTCTCGTAATGAATCTAAAACCATTTAACTATGATTTAGTGGTAGCACATGCAAGTTGCAAGGAAGGGTCACAGTTTCAGGTTTGGACCATTTAGTCAGGTTTATAGCTTAAATGGCAGTTTCATAGTTCAAGTTAAACTATCTTTGACATATATGATATAACTGACCTAGTCCTTTTTTATGTCACTACTAAAACAATCCATGAAATGTGCATGCAAGGTCTAATATCAATTCTTAACATGGCTTCCAAAGTAATGTTCGACATTTGAATGGACTTCCCAAAAGATAGAGTTGTGTTTATATAATGCTTTATGCATCTCTAGTAAAAACTAAAGGTTGGATGCCAAATGTGTTTGTCAGATGTTTCTTATGAATGCATAGATAAGATTGGTGTATTTCATATATTCTCATGCATCTCTAGTAAAAACTAAAGGCTAGTTTCCAAAGGTGTTTGTCAAATGTTTCTTATGATGTGTTGTAGCAGCTATAACCACCCTCCAAAATTTTTCCTTAGCTTCATTTTGGAGACTCCCTACCAACCTTTCACAGCACCTTGTCATGATTCGTCAACTACACAAGCTTTAGTGTTTTTCTTGCAAAAAGACATCATGTCCATCAAAGCTTAATGCATTCCCCTCACAAGTTCTTCATCCAGACATTGTCCGACTGCAGGTTGAGTAGCTCCCCCAAGAAACTACACAATTTTGGAGGGCAACTAGACTTCCCTCAAGAAATTGCACAATTCTATCAGGTTGCCTGCTAGGCTCTAGAATTATACAATCCTGCCAGTCATGCTTCACCCAGAAAATTGCACAATTCTTCCCAGCAGGGTTGCTCAGCCTAGGAATTGCACAATCCTAGGCAGCAGTCAGCTACTCTACCCAGAAATTGTCCAAATCTACTGGGAAACCAGCCCATCTCCCATTTAGAAATACTCATTTTCACCCAGCAGGTGAGCAGCCTCATGCATGAGCAATTTGGTTGACCACTTCCACCGAGGACCAAGGAAACTTGACTTACATGCATGGCTTTATTTTTCCCAAATTAGAAAAAGGCAACATGAAAAAAGCATCCCTTGATTCAGGGAGCTATTTTTAGCAACTAGAGGTTGCATGCAAAATTAGTTTTAGAATCTTTCCTCCAAGTCTCATTTTTCCTAGATTTGTGGCATGCACGTCATGAGCTTAAAATTATTTATTCGATGCATCGGAGCTCATTCTTTCACATCGATATTAGAGCTCTGACATCCCATAGCACATCCAGGACCCTTCTACACATCTTGCTCAACTATTCATTATAAGTGGTCTCAACTTGTATTTTTCAGCATCTCTGTCGCTTTTTGTTTTTCTGCTTGTCTAAGTGTTGTTTTCTTAATTTCGTTGAATTCTTTCTGTCGTTTACATGCATTCTAGCTTGTACTAGCACCATTTCAGTTTTCATTGCTATCTCACTGTTGTCACATGCATGAAACTATTTTTCATGAATGGTCATCGATTCGGCTACTCGCCTCACCCACATGCATGATGATCTGTTTTCTGATCCTTTCACTCAATGCTTGCATGCAGGATCAATCACTTCTACCTACACTTAGTATCACCATGCATTCACTTTCACATTTGCTTTTGTTATGAAACTAGCTCACAAAAAGATAGAAAAGAGAGATTAACACCTTCAAAATAAGCCTCTTCGAGAGGGAAACCTCCTTTAGATCACAGAAATGAATAATTCTTGGATGATAGAAATGAGAAGAACTCTTTTCTATACATATGAGTCTAAGGGGTCACAATGTAATCAAAGCCGACATTACAATAATAATGTAAGGGCACAAAAATAACAATAGTGGGCTTCTATGGGGCACAATAATAACAATATGGGGACTACATGGGCACAAAAATATAATAAGGGGGTTGCACTAATAACAATAAGGGGTTACACTAGTAGTATAGAGACCTAACCTACCCCTCTCGTTAAAAATGTGTTGTCCTCAACGCTTGAGTAGTTCTAGATGCTTCTGTATAAAATTTGACGTCCTCCCATGTGGAAACTTTACCGGGTAAGTTCTTCCACTTGATGAGATACACTGAAATTGATCAATTTCATAGCTATCGAGTTCTTGCTTCTATGACTGCTTCAGGTTCCAATATGATTTTTCCTTCCTTGTCAAGTTCTGAAAATATTGTTTGAACTGGGAGCTTGTCACTTATAAAATTATTAGGCTTGAAACATGGAAAATTGGGGGCACTGGAGAAGATGCAGGAAGCTCCAATTTGTATGCCACAATATGAATCTTTTACAGTGCCTTGTAAGGACCATGTTACTTTTGTGATAATTTATTATCCTTCTTAGCTTGCACGGGGGACATTTTGTTTTATGGTTGTATTCGTAAAAATACCCAATCACCTATATCAAAACTTCTTTCGCTACAATGTTGATCTTCTCGTTGTTTCATTCAATTTTGTGCCAATGTGAGGTTATCCTTTTATAGTTGGAAAACTTTTTGTTGTTGAGGGTCTACCTTAACACCTTCATGAGATACAATATTACCCAAGTATTCTACCTCTTGTACTCCAAAGAAACATTTGGAGGATTTTTCGTATAATTGTTTCTTGTCCAATAGTCTGACTACTCTATCAACATGTTGAACATGATACTTCCAAGACTTCTTGTAGATTAGTATCTCATCAAAAAATAGTAACACAAAGTTTATAAGGAAGGGTTTGAAAATGGAATTCATCAAACCTTGGAATGTAGAAGGTGCATTGGTAAGGCCAAAAGACATGACCAAAAATTCATAATGACCCTCATAAGTTCTAAATGTTGTTTTCAGAATGTTTTCAGCCTTCATTTTGATTTGATGATATCCTACATGAAGGTCCAACTTGCTGAAGTAAATTTCTCCATGCAATTCATCCAATAATTCATCAATGAGAGGAATGGGAAATTTATATTTAATAGTGATCTTGTTGAGCTCTCTATAATCTAAACACATGCACCATGATCCATCCTTCTTATGCACCAATACTACTGAAGCAGAGAAAGAACTTTGACTAGGTTGAATTATATCAGCTTGTAGCATTTATACAACCATATGTTCAATTTCACTCTTTTTTGCAACGGGGTATTTGTAAGGCCCGATGTTTGGAGGAACAATTCATGTGAAACGAAAAGCATGATTGATCCAAATTGGATCCACAAAAGACTGTCAAGAACCTTGACTGTATCGAGTTGAACAAATCTCTGAAAAATTCCAAAACATCGATCAAAAACACCTTGAACTAGTGGCAATGGCTGCCGATGTGGAACGACGAGGACCTCAGTCAAAGTGCATTGACCAAGGCCCATGGAGACTACACAAGAGGTCAAAACAACACCTGGGAGCCCCGGAACGGGAAAAGGGAGGCGATTTTGATGTGCGATTAGCGTGCATTGCTAGGCAAAAAGGGCTAAAGTGGGAAAGCCTAAGCACTCGGTCATGTTGGGAGCCAAAGAACCACATGCAAAAAAGAAAATAGCGCTAAAAGATAAAAGGCAGGACCTGTGCTCTGGAAAACTGACGATATTGATCGGGGTGCCCTTGAATGGTAAGAGGTTTTGGAGGAGAGTGGAGCGATCCCACTCAACGATCAATGCGTGGCAGCGAAGGTGAGAGAAAAACCGTCGCGATCGCGCTCTATCAGTCGAGTAAGTATACTGCACTCGATGTTCGTATGACGTTGGATCTGAAGGAGCCCAGATTAGACGGCTGAGATTGCGCCCGATAGAAAGAAGCAAAATCGATAGGGAATTAAACCGCAATTTAGAGGGATTTGGAATCCTTTGGCCGCCACGGTGGAGAAAGAACGTATCCATGACATAACAGAAGAAACGAACCGATGAATCATGCTGGCACCTATTATATGGAGACACGTGGCCACTTCCAAAGCATTCATGCTGACGCCGAATAGGGAACTCGAAGCACAACTATAGAAGGTGAGTTGATGCAGGTGGGAGAGGAACCGAACAGGCATAGGAATCGAATGGCTAAAGCCATGAATAGAGATAGTCGAACTAAGGAGGAAGAACAGAGAAGAGTCTGAGCGATCAAGAGAGATAGTGAACAATGAACCCTGAGAGGAGGACTGAATACAGAGAACAGTAAAGCCAAGCAGAGGAGACAGAGGGCCAAGCTAACCACAGGAAACATCAAGCACCAGAGAGCTTGAAGATTCAAGCCTTCCCATAGAGGAATCTATCCAGATTGAGCATCACATTTGGCTCTTTCCACTGTAGACCAATGGTCATAGATCTGGTAGGAAGAGAACGAGCTTGTGTACTCCGAGTGGCTTGGGGAATCCAAGAACCACCCTGCCAAGCAAAATCTGCTGTCAGGAGAACTCATATTGAGTCCCTATATTGTAATCTCTCTGCTTAAAGACACAATAAAACAAGGCCACCATTAAAGCTGGACCAGAGACGTAGCCCTGGAGAATAGGGTGAACTCCCTATTAAAAATTCTTGTGTCTTTGTGTTTCTTACTGTATTTCTTTGCTGTCTTTCCATTTATTTTTTGTGTATTGGAAATCTGATCGATCTGTTGTTTCAATAACACAAAACACACACTAGCACATGACTTTGTAATACCTTTTGTTTAATAAATCTTTAACTGAGGTCACTCATAGGGTGATTATCAGATCAAGTGGTATCAAAGCTCTAGTGTTATAGACATTTTTGGGGACTTCAAACCCACTCACAAATGTTCATAAACTGAGGGCTCTTAAGTCCCTAAAAGTGTTGCTTCACTGCCTAAAGGAACAAGGTCAACTGATTACATCATCTCCCAGAAGTTCTCCACTGAAAACTGCTCATAAATGGTCAAAACTGGACCATACTGAAAGCTCAATGCAGAGGGTGCGATGCATATCACCTTCCCAACATTACAGGGTGTGATGCATACCATTTTTCTCCTATGTAGGGTGTGATGGTTGGGAATGGACAAATGGCGGGGACAAAAATGCGAGGTGGAAGATCATGGAATCTTCCAGAAGCTTCCCCTCTGACACTTGCCACTCCATTTTCGACCATGGATGAGTAAGAGATCATCATTCTCCAAGTGGAAGCATGATCTATCAAAGAGAAGACACTAATCAAGATCCCAAAAGATGACTCACCTCTCTGTAATCATCTATATATGGATCCCTCATCACAGAGATCGAGGGGCTGGAATTTTGTAACTTATAGAGAAGTGTTGTTGGTATTATGGTGTACATTCATAGTGTTGGGTGACTTTTCTTTTCTTGAGTTGAAGAAGGGCTTCTTAGCTGGAGGATGATGCTGGGTCAGAGCTCATGGTTTTAATCCTCTTGCTACTTTTCATCCGAATAAAGCTATTCTTGTTTCCTTCCATATTCTTGTGTACTTGTTTATATATGCTTGTATATGGTTAATGCACATATGGTCCTGCATTATTTATGAACTTAGACCCTTGTCTCTTGCATAGTAGTATGTTGTTGTGATTCCACAGGTCCTTTTGAAGCTGAGCCGACAAAGAGCAATCGGCAAAACTCTATCAAGAAAGAGAGGAAATCGAGCGCAAGACTCAAGTTGGCCCTCTTGGTTCTCCTCTCATCTATTTTCATAAAAGGAATAAATAGTAGACTTTTATTGTTTGTTTCTAAGATAGCCACCCATCTTAGTGGGAATAGCAACATCTGTGTGGACACTATTCCTATATAACAAAATGGCGACTCCACTGGGGAGCGACTAGATTACTTGCTAGCCTATCTATCCTTGTTTATTTTAAGAAACATACAGATGGAGCCTGAATTCAAGCCAGTTAGCCTTCGAACTGCATTTGTCATACAAATGCAAAGTAGATCAATGCTGCTTCAGTCAATCTCTGGGTTTTGTTTATGAATTAAACAATAGATCTGCAAGCAATCTAAATGCCCTAAGTGGTGGCTCTAGTAACCTGTTAGATCACCCCTATGTTTTACATACATTGATCTATACTTATTCAGCTTAAACACTTGAACTAAACTGAAAACAGTGAGTGAAATCTCGTTCAAAGTCTCGCATTGTAACCATCGCACCCTACCTTCAAGGCAGCCTATATGCATCGCACTTCCCGAATGGAGTAGGTGCGCTGCATACTGAGTTCACTGTGTAACAGGTGCGATGGTCAAGGAGGATTGATTTTACCCCTCTGACTGTGGATTTTTCTCACTGTTTTCAATCTTATTCAAGAGTTTTTGCTGTCTGTAATCAGTGTACTTCTATGAATACCCCATTCTCTTACATTATTCCGCCTCCTTAGTGCAAAGAACTACAAATGTTTTTATGTATTGTGTGTCGTTTTAGTTCTCTTTTGCAAAAAAGTAACATAGTCGAACTGTCGTCTCTAGATCTGAAAGTGTCGTAGCTATCATTTTCAATTTTAGAAAGCAATTCCATTGTTTTAGATAGTTGATTATACAGTTACTATTGCATAAGATTTGAATTACTAGTTTTAGAGTGTCGAAAAAGCAATTTCCATTTCAAAATCGCAAAGTGTCTCTCTTGCTTTCACTTCGTTTTGAAAAAGAATTTTGTTGAGTACAGTTGCTTTAAAAGTAATTCAGTTTTGCACATAGCTTTCTTAGCTTCATTTACACATTAATAGAGCTGAAAACCAATACATGCATGTGCATTTCCATTTTGAATGCTTGGCTTGATTTAGGAATGTGCATATTAGCGTGTGCTCTGTGCTCTGTGAAGAAAATATGCTTGACTTTCTTCCCTTTAGTAGCTAGGATTTTCATTGCAGAAAGAAGATAAAATGTCTGTTTATCATCTTAGACTGTATTTAGGAATTATAAATACATCACGTGGTGAACCTGAAAGGCAAATTGTTAAGCGAGATCAACTCAAAATAAATTGAATGAGTCTAACAACGCTTTGGAACTTAACGCACAACGTCTAGAGGTCTAAGCTAGAGACGTATTCCGGCATCGTAAAGCCTGGTAATTGTTGCTTTCAGTGCTGGTTGGGTGATTCCTCCACTCTGAGACGGCAAGTGCCACTATGGACTTGTGCTCCCATGTATCGTTGTGTATATATGGGGAGACCATAATAGGATGCATCCTTTATCCTTAAGAAGCCGTGTCTGCTGCCTTATCGATCGTAATGCACCGAACACAGCATTCAGGAAGACTGACTGCCGTACCGTAAAAAGTATTCTGCAGTTTTACGATTGGTTTGGTAATCCTCTCTGCCTAGATCTTCCAGAGGAAGTCCATTTTCTCCTTTTCAGACTCCTTAAAGGAAAAGGTCCTCTAAGCGCTTGTCACTTCAAGCTCAATAAAAATTGAAGGCGACTAGAGTCATATTTTGTTTTTTCTCGACTCTTTAAAATTGAAAAAACAAGTTGTATCCAAGCATCTAAAAATTTATTTTAATCGGAATAACGTCACAAATTCCCCCATTGATCTTCAGGTCGAGAAAATGGAGTCTACAAACCAAGGATTTCCCCATGAAGGAAATCCTATTCCCTTCCTATCTTGGGGATATGTTGGTCCACCCCATATGGCCACTTTGTCGCTTCCAGGATTGACAATTGGTTTGCCGGTCTGGTTCTTCTCTACCTCTATCGTTCAGAATCCCACAATTCCTAAATAGTCTAACCAACAACTAGACGACACTAGAGTTGCCACCTAACCTTCTACTTCATCTGATTCTCCTTCTCCTCCTTCCTCTTCACTTGATAAAGCCGATAAAGCTAAAAGTCAAGTAACTGAGAAGAAGAAGAAGCAGAAAGAGAAAAAGGAAAAGAAGAAAAGGAACCAAAATCGAAATGGAACAACCAAGTATCCTCTAGCAAAAATCCACCACACCGCCAGTCAAAACCTAAATCTCCTTGTGTCATTTGCAATGGAGACCACTATCACCGAGATTGTCCCTGCATCCCTCGAATCTTAAGGGACCAGTCTCCTCGTTTGCACAATCCAGTAGCATCAACCTCTGGTGATCATGTTGAATGCTCACCGTCAACCAGTGAAAGTGAAGCACATGGACAAAGAAGGAATCCTAAACTTCCTTCTAAGTTGTGTGAAGGCGATCACACTGTCCACCATTGTCCCTTCCTTGAAGAGGCTAAAAGAGTTTTAAATAATCGTCTGGTTTCATCGTTACGACTTCCTCCTGGATATCAAAAACTCTTGCTGAGCCCTCCACTGGTTGAAAATCCGGCTGGCCCATCCTTGTGGTCAGCCCAAGCACCTATTGTTGAAAATGAACCCTTGGAATCCATACCAGACGAAAGTCATAGGGTCAATACGGCAGTTGACCCGGTGTTGCCTTCAGAGTGTTCATCTTTGAACGATACCGTCACTGAAGAGAAAGAGAACGACACCATTCAAATTCTTTTCATCAACACTGACTTCGATGAGCTTGGGGGTAGTCCTCCCATTCCTTTACCGCAGGAAGGATGTTCATCAGAGTCCTACCCAGTCGTCTATTCAGTCCCACCACCAAGCAACCTAGTTGTTTCCTTCAACTGGAATCTACTAGGCAGACCCCGTTTGCTAGCCTGTGTACCATTGAGAATCATTGTAAAAGCTTACAGAATGGTCATGGTTGGTACCATCATTGATGAAGGGGCTTCTATGAGTATCCTATCCTCAACTGCTTGGAAAGCACTTGGTTCGCCATCGCTTTTGCCTGAAATGAGAAATCTAACAGGCTTCGACAAGGGAACCAGTCGGCCTTTAGGGATCCTTCCAAATGTGCCCATTACTTTGAGAAGGAAAAATTATTCACATGAATGTTATGGTAGTTCAAGGACCTTTAGATTACAATTCTACTCCTTGGACGTGACTATATTTATTGCATGGGAGCCATCGTCTCCTCACTCTTTAGAGTAATGTGTTTTCCACACGAAGGCAGAATGGTCAAGCTCATAGACCAAATGTCATTCCCCGGTTCACACATCGCAAATAGTCAAATGCCATCCCTCAATGGTCTTTTCACACAGGAAATGTCTCATCAGTCTCCAGTCCGTCCACCTGATGAGCACGAGTGATCCAGGAAGATGTGACTAAAACCCAGGGGGGCATGCACCCTGGTCTGTTTCAGCAGGAAAACCTTGGGTATAGGGTTGATTTCCACTAGGGATATATGACTAGTCTGGCAAACCCGTCCTCATAGGAAAATGGGAGCAGACTGGAATAAGATACCTCCATTAGAAGGTAGGTCTTTCCCGATAGAACAAATTTTTTGTCTGCAAATTGAAGGGCAACCTGGAAACTCTACTTCGCTATACCTGGGGGCATGCAAACCTTTCCACATGCAAGTGAAGAGTGGCTATTTATTTTTTAAATTTGTAGAACCTCTAACCCTTTAAACCTATAAGGCTAGTCATTTCCTAACTTGCATAAAGAAAGGATCCATGGAAAAGCTTTAGAGATGTAAGCCACTTCAAAATAGCATCTCAAATGAGACATTTTTATCATACGATTGGTGAGAAAGGTTGTCGCAGAGTTCAAACTCGTTAAAAAATATACTCTCCACGAGAAGTTTTAGCGCATAGTTCAGGCTCGTTAAAAAATAAACATAAGTCATGAGCAAGTGTTTCTCCCCACGTTAAAGCTCATTATAATATGAACAGGTAAATAACCATTGTGAATGCCTTATCACCAGCTTTTGAGCCTTGGTCGTGCTCTTGCCATCACCTCCGCTCTGTTTTTAGCTGATCATTCACCCCCATATGATTGTTTACCCCTTCTAGGAACATCCGCGAAGAGTGATTCTGCTAGCCATCCTTGTAACACTGTCGTGATTGGAAAATTTGAAATCTTACCTGGAACCAGCTGGTACTCGAAACTATCACTCGTTCCTCGAAAACGAGTCTTATTTAAGCTCTTTTCACCTGACTCATAAAATATGAAAAGATTGCCGAGCGATTGGCCTCTCCGACTCGTTAAAAGGCATCGGAAGTGCTATCCCTCCTCTATATTTTAATCTTTTTGGACCTGAGGGATTATTACACAAAAAGATTGAGCGCTTGTCTTGTTCAGCTCGTTAAAGCTATTGAAAATTCATCCCTTTTGTATTATTTTACGCTTTTTTCGGACTTAAGGGATTACACAAAGAAAAAGAATCTTCGGAGTCTTCTTTCCGTTTCTTTCAGAATCTCTAAACTTGAAACAGACCGAGTTATATTTTTCGTTGAACTCGTTAAAACTAAATAGCGACAAACTCATCCAACAGGACGAGAATGAGTTTCACAGTCGTTAGGCTTGCTAAAATATAGTGGCAAGTTCGCCCGAAGGGCAGATTATAGAACAAGCATATGTTATCCTCCTCAAGCTTGACAAAAATAAAGAGGTACTGGTTAGCAATGACTGAGGAAAATTGGGAAGAAAACAAGAAGAAACTTTATTGGTAGCAAGTCGCTCTTGAACATGACACTTTCCTTCCGTATCGATGTCAGGTTGGGTTATTCCGTTCACTGGTCTTCACCAATGGTCTGTCATGCCATCCATATTTGGGGTTAACGCTACCAATCCATCGTCAGTGTCACCGATATGTTCAAGAGAAGTCATTCAGACAATTCACCTATGTTTCACCCACTGCAATACATTCATGCTTCATTCCTTCATGACCGCCACTCTGAACCCTGTATCGTCAGTTTGTTTTCACCTCCAAAATCATTTGCTTCGTTCCATGTCATTGATGTGGGATTCATTAAGGCCCTCCTACGATGGGTCACTTCTTGTCGACATCAGTTCATTAGCCAAGAAGTTGGCTTAGGAACAACCCTTTCAGTACTTTGAAGCTTGCATGCCTCAACGGCAAGTTTCTCACTTTCGGCGACAGGTTTACATCAATGGCCTTCGACCAAGAGATTTTACGTAGTGTTCGACACCAAGTCCCTTTTCACACGACGTGAATTGTACTATAGTACCTTGAGGGTCATTGTCATTATTGGTGATTCCTCTCACGCCTGTTAACAACTTACATAATTGGCTAGTAATCAGGCGATGTTTTTCCATGTTCGACTCCAAAACATTTTTCACATGGATCGACTTGCACTCCAAGTGAAGATTGGCTGAGTTTTGAAGACCCCGGATCTAGTTTCATCCATCTGGGTTGCGATATATTCAGGAATATAAAAATATCCAGTGTACATCATTGGCGAACAGATGATCATCAAAATCAAAGGGTGATGTGTCCATATCATCAGTCTGTCACACAGACGATCGTCTGTCCTATGTACATGAAAATGAGTTTATAAAGCTGAGCATGGGAATTCCCACCTTAGCTAGATCATGAAAAAATGTTGTCAAATAATGTATTATATTGTATCTTATTACATGTCGCCTCCCAGCTCGGAAAAAATTCAGATCCTCATAGTAAAGTATTTCACCCGACATCAAAAAAGATTAACGACCTCATGATTTAGGGGGCAACTGTTATAGACATTTTTGGGCACTTCAACCCCACTCACAAATGTCCATAAATTGAGGGCTCTTAAGTCCCAAAAAGTGTTGCTTCACTGCCTAAAGGAACAAGCTCAACTGATTACATCATCTCCCAGAAGTTCTCCACTGAAAACTGCCCATAAATGTTCAAAAATGGACCATACTGAAAGCTCAATGTAGAGGGTGTGATGCATATCACCTTCCCAATGTATAGGGTGCAATGCATACTTTTTTTCTCCTTTGTACGGTGCGATGGTCGAGAATGGACAAATGGTAGGGACAAAAATGTGAGGTGGAAGATCATGGAATCTTCCAGAAGCTTCCCCTCTGACACTTGCCACTCCATTTTCGACCAGGGATGAGTAAGAGATCATCATTCTCCAAGTGGAAGCAGGAACTATCAGAGAGGAGACACTAATCAAGATCCTAGAAGATGACTCACCTCTCTGTAATCATCTATATATGGATCCCTCATCACAAAGATCCAG